>JABFEB020000033.1:17445769-17458959 GCA_019775895.2 Stomatorhinus ivindoensis
ACCATCAGCGCCGACAGCCTTCATCCCCCGTCCTGGCTTCATATGTCAAGGGGGGAGTTTTCTTATGCCACCCCACGTTACTTTGGGTTTCATTCACCCATCCAGTTCTATACTAAATGGGTGCTTATGGAAGCATAAATGTGATAGGTCAGTTTACAGTAACGGCGACTCTTCCTATTGTGCTGTGAACTAGCAGCAAATATCCTGAGCCCCCCCCGACGCCAATAAGCTGCCTCTTTCACTTCTGCAGACACGGACCTGGAATGGGAGCACTGGAGTCCAGTGCCAAACTGGGATCTGAAGATCCAGCCGCCGGGCAAATCCAGTGCATTTAGACCCAAACAAGCCTGAGTAGGAAAAAGCTCAAGATTATAACTTGATTGAAGGAGTTTTCATCTGGTGTAGAAGAAGCGGATCAGAGATGGCATCAGAACCACCAAGTCAGAGATTCTGTGATAGATGATGTTTGCTCACATATATATGTATATGTAGACAATATATGTATTTTAATGTGCTTTTTATAATCTACTACACCTGACCAGTGTAGGGCAGTGTAATTATTAAAATTATTGACTACAAATTTTGGCTACTAGATTTAAATTCAGTCGTCAGTGGTTATTTTCCATACTGCTACACAACTCAGCATTAAGCTACCTTACAATATCCATCATAGTTTGGAATTGGATTCATGATAGTTATGTTATGTTATTCACTAGTTTCCCTGGTTCAGGTTAATATTTATGATTAAGGTTTGCCTCTCAGGTCAAATCCTACAAATTCAGCTCTAAAACCAACAGCTAAGCAAAGATGCATTTCCTGCAATAATCATCAAGTACCTCTTACATAAATGGCCACAACATGCAAACATGAGACGGTGCAGAGATATGCTGAGGTCTCGCCCAAGTCCATGAACCAAGCTGAATTCACAGATTGCCACTGTCTTTACATGCTCTTCTGGGTAGGAGATTGATGCCACAAGACCAAATCTTATTAAAACATATGTGGTTTCACTCCCATCTAATTTGAGAAGGACCGTAGAGGAAATTATTTGGAGTAGATTAGTATGACCTACAGCCTTCAGCTATGCATCAGAATTGCTGAGATGCAAAATATCATTTCTACTATTCCGATTACACTGGGAAAGTGCAATTATATGATATACATATATAGAAAACCAAGACAAATGACCTACACAGTCCATCCAGCACTGATGGCAGAAGAAGCTACTATGAACGGCAAACTCTGCAGGGATTAATGACACCAGAGCATAAACAGTACTCTGATTTAGCGAGGTCCTTCATGTAAATATTACTCTTTTCCCTCTGGCTTACGCTTACGGTTCCTGTTTCGCTGGACGTAAGACTTCGATGTTTTCTCTGTAGTCCTAGGAACGAATACAGACCTGATTGCATGTGTTACAACTCTGAGCCGATGGCATTTTCCAAAAAAATATTTAGCTGTAACATAACCCTTGATGTGTTGTGTTTTCACTTTCAGGAGTAGTCATAAATCAAGTTAATCGCCCTGATTAACCCGAGCATGAGGAGCGTGTCAGGGTGGCTTCTGTTCAGCCTCAGGTTCTAGGCCGCAGAACTCTCACGGCATTCTGGGATTGATAGCAGAACACTACCTACGTGACAAACGATCCAGAATCCCACCAGCGTCAAGCATGATGAATGCTAAAACTAATGGCTAACATAACACTGGACCCTTGACGGATTGATGCATGAAACCTTGGAAGAAACGTAGCTTCTCAGTTGAGAGGTAATACAAGTGTTTTGAGTGACTGCGGACGGCCATTTCAGCTCGCCGGGGGGGACGGGAAGAACAGGCCAGGATCCCCCTGCGTATATAAGATGCCGCAATGTGGTAAGAAGGTTTCTTGCATCTTTCTTTCTTTCCATGGAAACTAAAATCACATGGGCTCCATAAGATTATAAAAATCCATTCAATAAAGGAGAAGACGTCATTAAATTTAACACAAAGAGCTAAAATATGATGTGCAAAACCATGTCTTGAAGTTGGAGAGCATTGGTAAGAAGCAATTGATTCACATCCATTATCTTGCTGTTTCACTGAGTGTAGGGCGACTATTTTTGTTCTCTTTGACTCATAATGCAGGAATTCTGGGGGGGGGGGAGGTGTCTCTGCACCCAGCTACCTCTTCTAAAGCAACAGCTAGTTTTGTTAGCGACTGATTCAGTGGGAATGTGCACATTTACAGTCGGCTTGCCTGTATCTCAGAGGCTTTATGAAAACAGGGACAACATTATAACAAAACAGATCAATTATAGGAAGTAAAAAATGCATCTGAAGGTCACAAAATGGATTGTTCCAAACCTGGTGAACAAAATCAACTTTGGAGAGGAGTAGTTGGCAAAAACAGTGAAACCACCATCGCTGACTGAATAATTCACATTCCCCTGGTGGGCACCCAGGGCTTCCCCCCTTCATCTTCTGCTCAGAACTGACGCGGATCCATCTCCCCCCCAATACAGCTAATACCCGTGGCTTGGCTGCAGGAAGAGGGCCTGCATGCTGGAGCAGAGACAGGACTTGTCCCACAAATGCCGGGTCCTGTTCTATGGGATAACATAAGATAAAACAAATGGGCTAGAACCGATGCAGCCAGTGGGGATGGGGAAAGGGTGTGGCTATCCCAGAGCCCGGCCAATCGAAGACATTCATTTATCTCACCCATGCCTCAGTCACATGACAGGTTCTGTTTCACTACTGGCCTTCAGAAAAAAAATAATTAATAAAGCAATTTCTTGAATACTGTAGTTTCGTTCAACATCATTTTGTTTTGTTATAATGTTGGTACGGGAAAAAAATTGTAAAATAAAAATTCCTGTAACCTTCTGTGATGAAAATGGTCAGGCTGTCACCCAGGGGTGGCCAAACTTATCCACAAAGGGCCGGTGTATGCAGGTTTTTGGGGTAACCTGTAGGTCAGCTGTTCAAACCCAGGTGTGAGGACTCTTCAGCCAATCTATCCGCTAATTAGTAATCTAATTAGGGAGTTACAGCAAAAACCCGCACACACACCGGCCCTCTGCGGGCAAGATTGGCCACCTCTGCCCTAACCAATCACCAGTGACGAGGGTTAGCCTAGGGTGTTACAGTATATGTCGTTTCGTTGAAAGTCGAAGTTTCTAAGAAATTATCAACGATGTTGAGTAAGGTCTTACTGCACATATCATTCACGAAAAACACACAGTTGAACATATCAGACATCAACCCTTAGAAATTCCAGTAGTGTGGAGTGAGTGCAGGCATCAGGAACTAGGGGCCAACAATTTGACGGAGCCCTGTTTTATATGACTGGTATTATGGCTCCGTACAGCACAACACAACACAAAGGGGATGAATGCAGTTATTTAAAAAAACGTGATGATTTACATTAACATCACCTTCAAAATGGATTCATTATGCATTCATAAGCACCATGTATGTATATCTTAATAACCAAATAAACTTTTACAGCTTTAATATACATTAATAACAAAGATTATATGATTAAAATGTTTGTTATTATCAAATTATGATTGTTAGTAATGTATATTAAAGCTGTGATGCTATGTTAGGATGTTAATGCTATATGAATGCACTTTGAAAACATAATGAAGGTGCAATTCATGTTCTATGAATGCATAATGAATGCATTACGAAGGTAATGTTAATGTAAAGCGTTACCAAAAACGAGAAACAAATCACCTGATTGGATGAATTTCCCTTTCTGGCTCACTCAACAATTACAACTTATATATGCATTCTTTTGTAAAACCACTAATTAATAGTGACATTTTATTTTGTTTTTTTTTCACTGCTTGTTTTCTAAGCTTACTATGGTAATTACAGAGTGAGCCAAAATACCAGCGGGCCTACATTTATAATCATACGCTATAATCTGAATCCACTGAAACTAAATTCTGTTCCATTAAAACATCCTGTTGTTTTACCACAGATTTTTTTTTTTTGCGTAGCCACCGTAAGACATGCAGTAAATCGCTTTTCCAAAGGACCAATCACGCATCTGTAAAATGATATCACACTACAGAGACCCAGGAAGTTAATCCTCATTAATCCATAGGTGGAAACGTCACTTGCTCTCAGTTCCTCTCCAGGTAAACCATGTCATTCCTGAAAGACTGTGAGGCTTCTCAGCCTCGTATCCAGTGAAAAATGAAAAACAGGTGATCATTCCGTTACCATTACAAATCTATGGGGTTGACCCCCAATTTTAAGTGCACAATTTTTAGCAGCACAATGGAATTGTATGCCATCGCGCTACTATTTATTATAGGATTACAGGATTTATAGGAATGATATGATTATATATTTTTATATAATACAATAGGATCGATGGACTGAAATATTGCAAAACTTAGTGTTATATGAAACAACTTAGACAAAGAAATATAAATAAATTATCATGCATACTGTCCAGCCAATCAAATACTGGGCAATAATTTCTATCACTGAATATTTAATAGTGGTTTCGTCCTTTCTCTTTTCTCCTGACATCATATTTTACAATACCGCCAACAGTATGTAATTATTTAAGCGTAAACATGCCCATTCTGTCAGTAAATGAATCCTCTTTTAACAGTGATCTGACTTGTTAAAAGCAGGCAGTTTGCACTGTGGCTGGTCCTGGGTATCCTCTGTAGGGCCTCAGTCACACTGACAGTAACTGGAAATGCACAGTGGGCCCGTCATTAGCAGTGAATGCAGTTCTGGCTTGTTAGCATGAATCCATCGGCCAGGACTGGATCCCATTCACTACCCCTTGACATACTGATTCTGCACTCCAAGGACTACAATTAAGCAGAAAATGTCGGCAAATTCCCAGAAAAATTCTAACTGAGTGTGAGTAATTTCTTTAATGAGCCCTTCTCATAAATGAAGGCACTGATGACTGTAATTCTTCGGTCTCCGTTGGGACCCTCGGCCATCCACAGGGGGAATTAACACATTAAAACTGAAACCTCCCTCAACAAAATCACACCCCCCTCCTCCAGCTCAGGTTGATAAATTATGAGGAGAGACCAGCTAGTTTCTAAAGCTGTGTGTGTTTTCTGTATAGCTCAGTGGATCAGGAGGCTGTGCCTTTGACCTTAAGGTTGTTGGGTCAGCTCTCCAGGTCACAGGCTTCATTTTGTTGTGAGGCCCGTGAGCAAAGGCCTTTAACCTCCAGATGCTCACCCTATTTTGTCAAAAAATGTACATCACTTTGGGTAAAAGTGCCTGCTAAATAAATTAAATAATAAAAGAAATAAAAGCAATGAAATTAGCTCAGGATATAACAAGACTTTCACCAGTGAGTTGAACTATAGCACATAAGAAACTGCACTTACATTTCTTATGCTGTTATTATTTTTTTTATTCTCAGCTGGTTTATTTTTGGCGGCCTGTCAAGCCGGCCTGCCCTCAGGAGCTCCTGAACTGCGAGCGAGCAGCCATCGAACCTGGGATAATCCCCCAGACTTCTTGGCACAGGTTAAGCAGCATCTCCTCTGTGTTTGCTTTGGGCTCAGCCTGGGGTGTGGAGCTGGGACTCGCAGTTGCTTCTGGGTCTCCGGTTGCCTTCGGCGATACACCCCTGCTCTTCCCAGTCCCAGCCAAGTGTACAGGAAACCCAGATTTTCGCCGACTAACTTTCTCCGGTGTCTGTTGCCAGTCTTTCAGCTGGCATTGCTTGTCGTGGGTGTGGGAGATGGCACTCGCTAGGCATCTTTCCGTTGGTCTGAAGGCTCCATGCAGAAACCTGTTCGTTTCATCAGAATTGTCGTCACTAATCTTCCTTCAGATCGAGGGTCTCACGTCTCCAGCATGGACTTTTGGAAGAATCCCAGTGAAAACACAGCAGTAATGAGTCATGTGCAATCATGAGTATAAATGCAACCTTTATTAAGTATGCAGTTGGTGTGGGGGCGGGATTAGAGGTGGTGACAGGGTAATTGAACACATATTTAGACACCCTGCATATCCACATGGACCTTATTTACTTTGTAGACTTGGTAGTACATTCATTTTTGTCGATCCAGACAAATGTTTTTTGAAACCGTTAACCAAGGACATGAGGTTAGAGAGTTGTGGCATAGACAGAATGGTGTGTGACTCACTGGGCTAGGAATAGTTAAAAAGAGGAAAAAAAACACAAGGTTGTGGGTTCAAATCCTGTCATGTGGCTTGCAGAATAATCATAGCATTGTTGGGCCCATAAACAACACCCTTAACCCTAACTGACCCCAGGCTCATTTACACCTTGCCTCGGACAAAGGTGTCTGCTAAATACATAAATATGGCTGCATTACTAATGCCGATATGACATCTGCATTTGGTGACTCATACCTCTGTTAGGAGGGTCCACCATCTGCCCCGATCCGAACAGCACCCAGGATGGGGGCCGTATGCCCAGCGTGGTCCCTCCTGTCGCGCCGGCTGAGCAGCCATGGTGCGTGACCAAGGAGACACTTGACTCGATCGTCCCTCGATTGTCAGCCTGCGTGTCGGCTGTGACGCCTCGTGGTCCCCGGCACTATCTCGGGCCAATCGGTGCCCCCCTGCCTCATTTCTCGCCAGTCTGCCCCCCCTGCCTCGTTTCTCGCCAGTCTGCCCCCTCTGCCTTGTTTGGATTTCGACAGCACAAGCCCCAGGTTTCTCTGATACTATCACCTGGCCGACTGCGCCCGAGTCGTCTCCAGAGAGAGAAGATACAGAACTCCATCGCTCTGTGAAAGGGCTCCGGATCACAGACGAAACACAGTCAGAACAAATCTCATGTCTCACTTTTTACAAGGTGTGCTGCTCTGCTTTCTGTTACAAGCGATAGAAACCAACTTGTACCAACAAGAATTTCTGCAGTTTTTCTTTTCAAATTAGTAAATTTAAGGTCTAAGTTCTTTGAATCCATAGAACTTCATTAATTTCTCCTTAAATATCCAGAACATGGTGATTACATATTAAATAACCGCATGTGACGATCACTGTGGGCATGTTATGGTAAGGAGTAACTTAAGTCATAAGTAACTCTTATGTATCTGAAGAAGGAGCTAGTCACTTTCTGTGAGTGAGTTTGTGTGCAGCTCCTGTGCAGGAAATAAGACTTATCTGTGTGGTACGTAAAGTGGAAAAACCAGGCCTTTGATACAAACACAAGCAGGCTTTCTGTTTAACAAACAGCCATTAGTGTCAGTGCGCCTGTCAAACAGGATCAGGGAGTTTTGGGGGCCCCTTCCAATTAATATGAAACAAATTAGCTCGTGTTTTTCTTTGTGTGCGACCTACAGCTGGTTTGGAACTCTCCGGACGGGAGGCCGAGTCCGTCATCTGCAGCCAGACCCATTCCCAAAACTCATCGGATTTCATGGCTGGGGAGTTGTCCCCCTCCCCACCCCCGAATCCCAGCCTGGACTTAGCTCTGAGGGGAGCTTTCTTTTCTTGCCCGTGGCGTCCGTGTGCGGGCAGCGTCAGGGTGCGTGCCCTGCTTGGCTCAAAGACCATCTCACTAGCGGAATGCCGGCAGAGCCAAACAACCAGAGAGCGCTGCTTACATACACTTTTCCATGTTACACCCTGGACCAGCCTACAGAGAGAGCTTGTTCAAAGCCCCAAACCCCACAGCCTGCCTAACCTGAGTCGTTGCTTGTTTCTTATCTGCCTGAACGTCATACTTTACTGCATACAGTACAGATACACTTCACTTTATCAATCGCTAACATGCATTGATTAGAAAACAGAATCCGCACAATACTACATTCATAGTGCAGTGATACGGTCAGCAGTTATGGTTATATATGTCTTTGGAATGTAATGTAATGAAAATTTTATTACGAATTCTTATCTATAAAAATTTAGGTTTTTCCAGTCACATAAATGTGGATTTTCCCACTATCCATTTTCTCTGACTGCTTGTCCAATATGGGGGGGGGGGGGGTCATACAGAGCCCAAGTAACAACCCAGGCACCAACCCATTACCAGGCACACTTACACCATTGGGCAATATGCCAACTCCAGTTAAACTTAACCATTTTTTTGGACTGGGGGAGGGAAACTGCAGTACCCAGAGAAAATGTGATATGGGGAGAACATGCAACTCTCAACGCATAGAAGCCTTGTCTGAGAGATGCAAGGCAACAGCGCTACCAAAGTCTCTCAATATAGATGAAAATAATTTGAAACAGACTAATTGTTCCGATCCTTCAGCCTTTGTCAAATGCTCCACAGACCCCATGCACCCTATACACCATCAGAGATCAAGATGGCCCCCCGTGTCACGTCTGAAGGCGGATGTATTACCAAACAGACAAGGACTTCATTAAGCTCACAAGCAAGGAATCAGGGGGAAAAAAACCATGAGGGGTCTAAACGGTGAGCAGGAAGGAACAATGAGACAGAATTAGGGTGAACCACAACAGGGATAATGACCAAGCTGGGGAACAGAGTGAGGGCAGGCACATAGATACACTGAACACAATTAGTAAACTCGAGACAGGTGTGGGTGGTTAAGACATTAGGGCTGGGAACAATTATGTCATTATGACATAGCCAGCGACCTCTGATGGCCATATGGGGACATGATGGTGGCAGATCGTGACACACTGAGAGGGCAGCGGGACACTCGCAGTCACCAGTATCTGGCATCCCTTCTGCAGGTGGATTGCTAGATTCACCATCACCCTGGATGAGTTTCTCTTCCTCGTTGCACATGACACAGCAGCATGAATGTGGAATTCCTGACGAAGAGAGCTTTGCTGCTTCACTGGGAGGGATGAAATGAGGGACCCCGCTGGAGGGGGCTTTGGGGGAGAACATGACGAAGGACGTCCAGACAGGAGTTTCACAAGTCACACTCAACCCTCCCACCATGACCGTCGGATGCCTGTGAACCTCGGGCTGCCAAAACATGCTGTCAGATGCTGGTAGCCATACATGTTCATTGTCCTGGGGAGGGGGGGGGGGGTGCACTTCCCTTGAAAAATATATCTCCTGCTATTTTATTCGCTGTTTACCTTAACGGGGATTCCAGAGTCTGAACGAAGTCTAACTCCATATGTCATGTGATGGTTGAAGAAGAAGCTTGTCAGCATCGGCAATAAAAAGCTGTTATTTTGCATCCATCCATTCATCCATCCATCTGTCCATCCATCCATCATCTAACCATCCATCCTCGTCAGGGTTGTTAGAACTATTTTAGATGTGCTTCAAAAAAGATATTACAGTTTTCATTAACCTGTCCAATCATTGATCTGGGTTGGGGATACAGCTTTTGTTTGTTCTGCAGAGATTCAAAATCTTCAGCCTTACTGTTCTCCTTTCTCTGTTCTTCTGTCTTCTCTGATGTGGGCCTGACTACCCCCCCACTCCCACAAGCCTCAGACACAGAGACCTGGGTGCTTAGCATAATTCATACTCTCCCACAGATCTGCCAGTTCTACGGTCATGAACTCTAACAGCTTTTACAAGTATAAAAATCCATAATGTCTGCTGCCTTAATTTGCACCTTATTAAGGTAGATTCTTCCTAATCTTACCACATTTCCCCAGAACAAAGATTAAATTCACATAAATTAGATTCCACTAATCGGCTCTGTGCAAACCCATATAACCTTTAATCCAATGCCTTGTTTTTTAATGACTGAAAATGCAAGTGAAAAATAAGGCTGTAAAACACTGTCAAGTGGTACACATTTGCTGAGTTGAAGGATTTAAATTAACGCATCAAAATTGTAACACTGGAGAGCCTTCCAGGTGAAAAGCCTTGACGATTCTATCATGGTTACCTTACTGTCATCTTGGAAAGTCTCCGATGATGAGGTATTGCCCCCCCCCAGACATTCCTCATGGGAAGAGCTGAGCAAGGTGCGCTTTGAGTTACACCTGTGTAAACAAGAGATGACTTAAGGAATTCCTCTATGTTGATAGTACTTGAGAAAGTACATAATGCTGATCTCTGTAAGGACTAATGTGCTGCTGTTCTGCTGCTGTTGTTCCCTTGCTGAATATTAATCTCAAAACTGAATTGCTTCTGACCACAAACTAAGACACTGCAGGAGGAAATCCCATATAATGTTTAAATTTTTACCTGAAGGTTTTCAAACTGAACTTTCATGTAATGTCAACATAGGTGTGAATGGGTTTTTTTTTATAAAACAATGAACAAAAACTCAAAAAATTCTTGCAAAGGGTGGGAGAGGATTTTACTAGATTTCAAAAAATGTGACCTCAGACTTCAGCTGTCAGGTTCAATCATTCAGTGCTTCTTGGATACACTTCCAGCATGAAACTTACATAAGTATCCTGTTAACTCTTGAAATGCATTACAAATATTTGGGAAGTTTTTAGCAAATTTGACCTACAAACCTAACTACCGCCAACTGGATAAGTAGTTTAGACAATAGACAGATACAAGGAAAGTAATCTCCAAGGAACTCTGCATGGGAATTACAGCTTAATTTGTAGTCAATTGAAACTAATCAAATGTACATTAACTTCTCATCATCTGAGTCAGTCTTCATCTTTATTCATGGTTATGGATTGGCATGGCTAAAGCTTCACTGCTGTTAAAGGGATCGAAATATAAATATATTATAGTATATTTTTGACCCCTTCATTTCTTCCCTGGAAATGGAAATCCAGTAGAACCTCTTCACAAACAATTACTCTACCCTCTTTTGTTGATGCAGCATATTATTTTACACGTAGGACTTTTGTTTGTAATGTCATTTCCTACATACTGAGGTTACTTGATTCAACAAAAAAAAAGACTGACAACACCTCTTAACAGATGACTAAGGTTACACTGGTTTTGCCTTCCTTGTCTACATAAATGTGACAGAGCTCAATGCGGAGCACCAAGTTGACAGCAGCAACAGTATCTCCACCACAGAGACCAGGACCCAGGGCCCACTTGTTGTTCCTGCTTCTCAGCCGGAAATCCAACACTGCTTTTGTCGTGCGGCGAAGTGGTTAGCTGTGAACAGACCTGACGTTTAGTTGGCTTGTCAAGCAGAGGAAGAAACCACAATTGAATTTCCCCCAGCATCTTAAAGAAGAGTTGATTTACCCAACTCGGGCATGATCTAATCATCCCCAAAGTTATGCTTTTAAAAGATTAAACAAGGAGCTGTCACATATTAAATGACCTACAAAACAAATCAGACTCCTTGTACTGTTCTTTTTCCATGGAAAAAAACAGCCAACCTACATTCTTTATTTATATACCTTGGTAAATTATATGTGTAAATTGAGACGAGCGGCTTAGAAAATGTGGAAATTCCTGGAAAATGAGGACAGAAAATAAAGTAATCAGAATTTCACTTTTCCAACGACCAGCAGAGTTTACCATGCGAAACCCGTTGATGGGAGATATGAATTCACCGACATGAGCAGTTTGAGTACTTCTGTACCATTTGACTGTATATCAGTCACAATCAAGTCCCTTCATGGGAGAAATCACTCTTCTCTTCTCCTGATTGTTCACCTTAAGCTCAAAAAACAAACATCTGCAAACCGTAAAAGACTCCATGTAATGCCAACAATGAAAACCTGAAGGATTTCATCTGTAAACCTGGTCTTACGTGTGCCTTGTTCACCTGTCAATAAATCCCACAGTGGCACAACACGCCAGTGTGTGTACAGAAGAGATCCCCTTTCCAAACAAAGGCCACTTTACGGAGGAATGTGACATGAGCGATGGACCCATCTCTCACACAACAGGCCCGGGTTTAAGTGGCATTGGCTCAAAAGTCATCGTGATGATTTACTGATCACGGGCTTAGAATGATGAAGAAAAGATTAATGTTCATGCCACAGTAACAAGATCCCTAAATCCTGACTACAATTTCATTTATTATAACCATTATGTTTCCTTTATAATATTACAACTATACAAAAGGGTTCAAAAGGGTTTTAGTATTTCTAACTCAAGGGCTAAATTAGATCAACCAATCCTGCAGATTGCTGAAAATTTCCTCCTTGTGTTTCTAAAGAAAATATTTGTGTTGCACTAAGAATACAAACACAAAGAGACAAACATTCTGTTAATACTAATAATAAATAATTGTTAATTGCCAAGAACTGCAAGTGTCTGAAGACTTGGATATATATATCTGTATTGTTAATCGTGGTATTAATCGTGGTATTAATCATATACATGTTCACAGTATTAATCATATACGTTTTCACTCCCTGGGAAAAAACTTAGTGTATCACTGCAACTTCACTTTAAATGATGTTGAAATGATGATATGGCTGCATAACAGGCAGAAAACAAAATTAAAATAGTCATTAGATTAGCTGTGTGAAGCATCACTGTTTTTAGGTCAGATGGAAGCACCACATGTGAGTATGTTTGGAGGTTTCGATGAGAGAGTACTCAACAGCCAATGGGACATTACAGAAGCAAGCTAACTAACATGGACATTTGGAGCACGGTATCCAGTACTAAGTTGACTGATGAAACATTAAATTTAACTGGCAGTTATTTCATATCTATTAGCAAGGTATGGGAAGCTGTCATCCTCATTGGTTCCTTTATTCTGAGACAACTGTTGGGTTTATTTTTTATTTGCACTGCAATTTGAGAGTAAAATGTGTTGCTTTCCCTTGGCATATGTTATAACCCCAAAACAGAAGGCATCCCAAAGCAGGTTTAACATAACAGTAGCTGTCTAATATCTCCCATGCTGCTGTCCTTAATTCAGAGCCTGTTAAATATCAGAACTTCTGTCTTCTGCTCCCCAGACACGTACAAAGCTGAGAAATACAATGTCACTGCAGAGACATAGCAGGGAGATTAGCAAGAGGTGTGTGTGTCTATGGGGGGGTATATTTATATTGTGTTGTGGGGACCAAATTTTCCCAATAATGTAATGAAAACCTGTTATTTTTACGTTATTTTGACCATTTTTTCAGGTCCCCACAAAGATATGTGAAAGCAAAAAAATAAGAAGAAGAAATCAAAAAGCTAAAAATGTTTTGTTTGGTTACTTGTGGTTAAGGTTAGGGCTGAGTACGGTTCAAGGTCGTTACGTTGGGATTAGAGTTTTCCCCATATAAATCAATGGAGAGCCCTCACAAAGATATACTTACAAACGCGTATGTCTGTGTGTGTGTGTGTGTGTGTGTGCGCGAACAGGTATACCTATCCTTATGGGGACACAATGTCCCCATAACGTGATAAA
>JABFEB020000033.1:17495323-17527768 GCA_019775895.2 Stomatorhinus ivindoensis
CCTCTGCTACCGGTGTGTGTGTGACTGGGTGAATGAGAGGCATTATTGTAAAGCGCTATATAAATGCAGTCCATTTAACACTAAAATTATATATATGATTAAACATTAGTTCACTTTGAAAACTCCCAATGTGGACAGACTTTACACGAAACAGTAGATTTTCACTCATTTAGTTTTTAAGCAGCCCACATAAGGCTGATTCAGTGCCCCATCACCTAAATGAAGATGGGTTATCCTAGGGTTCACATAACGGAATGTTCCAGAGAGACGTTTGCAGCACTTATTATCTGAGCCGGTGTCTGAGTGTGTTTAATCCATTAGATTGACAGCTTTAAGCTTATGAGTCTTTCATGTCTATTCCGTAGGATTTCTCAAAAAAGAACTTGACTGTCTTAATTCCAGCTTTGATGTGCCCTTCAACTCATCCTGTCTTGTTCCTGAAATACATACCGTGACAAGATTGTGATGCAATTTTCCATCACGGCCATTGCATTTAACTGGGCTCTGCTGATTGCAGTTCCCCTCCTCGTGAGCAAAGCACTCGACGGTACAGTGAGGGACTCCCGTCACTCACAGATGACCGCTTAACATCCGGGGGGGTGGACCTAACCCCAGGTCCAGCATTTATTACAGCCATGTATGCGTGCCATTGAAGAGGGCAGAACTGCGGAAGCTTTTTGGGCCAGGAGTATTTCGAAATATATATTACATATTCATAAAAACAGCTACGGGTGGCTGGGAATCGCATGCAATACTTAAGATGATCGAAAGGATTCCAGCATCCAAGCGGATGCACGTCCATGCCGTATGTATGACATTCAGCAGTTCTGCTTTTTATATGTATAAGAAAAACATGATGGCCGTCGCCGTTTGCGTAAGTAGCTCCAATAAAACTTATAGGACGAGTTTCAGAGCCGGAGCAGTTGGGCTGCACGTCTTCGGTTTTCGTGCCTGTAATTGTCCGAGCAGCTAAGCGATCACGCCAAAATTTCAATTATGAACACATGCACAAATGTCATCAAGTACAATTGCTCATCGGTCCCTTTTTGTCACCATCCCTGAGTACAGTGTCCCTTGGTTTCCATATACAAACACTTTATTAATCGCGGCAGGGCAGTAACGGCAGATAAGTCAATACATTCCGGTTTAAAGATGAATGGCTCGCTGCCATCACATGCACCGGCGAGTAAATAAGGAAAGGTGTGTAAAACGCCAGGAATCGCTCTGTATTGTTCATATATCTGACAATAAATCGGTTGCAAATGACCCCCCAGGAGTCTGCACTAAGCTTCGTGCACGGGGCCGGGATCCAAACCCAGCGCTGCTAATTTATCCGGACCGCTACCTGTTGATGTGAGAAACCCAGCAGGCGACGCCCGTAAAACGCAAACTTTTTATTCCACTTACCTTCCCCTTCAAGTCCAGGATAAATATCGCGGACGCCGACATCCCTGCCCACCATACAAGGAAGACAAGTGGGCACCGACTCAGGCCGATATTGCCGTGCTATTTATTTATTATGAATTGTTATTATGTTTTATTGATTTGTAACCTCCCGATTAAATGGGCGCAGCCTGATCAGGGTGATCCGTTCCTTCTTCCGGGTCCTGCGGCGAAACAGACCAGCCGAGCGGCTTTGGTGAGCCTCCATGTGGAGCCGGCTCAGCGCTGGCGTACCTCAGCCTCTCCTCCCCATGCCTGGCCGGCAGATCCGGGCTTACTATAACGCATGGGCGTGTAAAATGTCACCACGAGCCTATACAGATGAAGGTGTACGACCTTCGGGCTCCCCGCACTATAAGCAATACCACTAGGATGAGGTGAGCCGCACGAAGTCGTTCTGCAGCGGGTTGCACCGCGTCGGGTTCATTAAATACTCTAACTGAAATGTTCACGCGATATTTAGACGTTTCCAATTTTGACATCTATTTAATACACAGCTCTTGCGTAAAAGCAATATATTTTTAACGTTAAATAAATCTGCAACACTTGAAAATGGTATATTGCTGATTCAAATGGAAATAATAATAATAACACGCAGTTTATATGGTTAAATTTAATCATATTGACTCTAGATCCATCAGTTCTACTGGAATGTGTAAAGATGCCCTGGGGAGTAAAGAAATTGGCTTGCTGAAGAAACCAAACTAAATTATATCCAGATTTGCATTTTAATGTATAAAGAAGTACAGTAGTCAGGCAGACTTGTTACTTCACTTTCGTTTGACTATACAGAGGTGGACAAAAAAAAGAACGAAACAGCACATGAAAAAAGCATTTTAACTTTGATGTGACAAAATTATAATTACAAAAGCTTCTACAAAGGATACTTCCATTTAGTTGAATGCCAATTAGCAACGTGTCAGCTATAAAAGAGGTTCCGAAAACCAGCACTGGATTGGAGGACCTTCGGTCACAAGGGGAAGGCAAGCGGACAGCAATACATTTAACTGAATATTTGCTAACCACCAGAAAAGTACAGTCTGAGAAACTGAAAACCGAATCAGCTCCTTTATGACCTAGTCTCAGCAAAAATGGCATTTTATGACCTTCACAAAGCTTTATGGCAGGACTTCTGTTTTGAAACACCGTTTATCTAGTGCTGATGCACAAACATACGTAAGCTCATGTAAAAGGGATGAGTCACCCTTATACGTACATTTGGCAAAAGCTGAAGTGTGAAATCGCTCATTCATCATTTGGGGTTTTATTGATTATCAGACTCTGTGATGAACTTTTTTTTTTTTAATTGGGTAGAAGGTTAGGGAGTTCTGCCCAGGTGACAGATGTGTGTTCCGGGTCATTGAAGAACCTTCTTGTTTCTCTGTTGTTCTTTTTATCCTATTTTATAGTTTGACAGCTTTCAGTCCGTCTATGATTTGAACTAAGTCCATTAATTAAACCATCATGCATATTATGTATCAAGAATATTTAAGAACAAGGTCACCCCTCCAGGGGGATGCAAGAGTTTCCCTGGCAGGAGTCTCGGTCTCATCTCTTTGCTTTTTGTTTTACTTTGCTACTCTGTCTCCTGAGGTTCTCAATAAACTATCCATAGACTACTGACCACTACAAGGTTACCAACTTTGGTCAGCCGACTGGCATGCGATTTTCAACTCTAGACAAGTCCGCTCACTCATTTACATCTATGTAAGAGTTTTATTATCTTGTAAATAGTCTGTAAGGTCTGTAAACTACCTCAAGGATTTTGGTGTAGGTAATTTTAAGTTTATAATGGAATAATACAGATTTGCTGTAAGATTTCTTGCCTGGCCATGAGAGTCAGGAAGCGTGAGAGTCAGGCCAGATGCATGAGAGTCAGAAAGCGTGAGAGTCAGGCCGGAAGCGTGAGAGTGAGGCCAGATGCGTGAGAGTCAGAAAGCGTGAGAGTCAGGCCAGATGCGTGAGAGTCAGAAAGCGTGAGAGTCAGGCCAGATGCGTGAGAGTCAGGCCAGATGCATGAGAGTCAGAAAGCGTGAGAGTCAGAAAGTGTGAGAGTCAGAAAGTGTGAGAGTCAGGCCAGATGCGTGAGAGTCAGGCCAGATGCTGAGCAATGGCAGAGCTGGCAATCCTGCGACTAGAAACACATTTTGCAAACATTGCTCTGGAAAAATTTCACAAGGGAATCTATTAATAAGCATTTCAACACAACAAGTTTGATTGCTCACCTGAAAGTGAGTCAGTGAAGAGTTTCTGAAAAACAAATTTGTTCCAATAAATAAGGCTGCAGTACTGCTACAATACTGCTAAACTAGTCTATCAGTAATACAAGTGATTGATAGTGAAAGAAAATTCAATGCAGGCAGTGCAAAATCAAAAGATATTACTTGGAAAATTATGGAGTTTATCACACTAATGATCAGCCCTTCTCTGTTATAAATATAGGAGATGTATACAGTTATAAAATATAATGCTCTGGGACTGTTGTTGTGTGCCGAAGTTGGTGTTTCCTTTCCTGAAAATAAATACTTTTTCATATTTTTAGAATGTAATTCATTTATTTTTTCATTTATTTGGGTGGAGTGTCCATTTAAGCAGAACCTCCCAAAGAGTCATCTTCGGTATCAGTGTCAGTTTTTGAATTAAGTGGCTATTGGTATCGGCCAAAAATGTCCTTATCACTACTGGCAGTCCTATCACTATTGACTACTGTTGTTGATTCTTTGATAAAAGGATACTTTCAACCCACAGCGTCAGCTGGAATGGGCAGCTGTCTCATTTAAGGCCTTAGATCTTACGATTGTTCTGTATGGTCATACAACAGCCAAGGATTATGAAGCAGCTTTACAGGACCATCTGCACCTGTGCTGAAAACTGTCTTCTGTCATAATGTTTCCTATTTCCAAGATGATAAATCCCCCAGTCAGAAAGCTTAACAAATACTAAAGTGGATTCATGAACACGAGTGTTGGGCATGTCAGGTCCAGGAGCCACAAATCCAGACCACGATTTTGTTTCAACCAACCACTTGAGGTCTTTGTGACTGTGACTGTTTATACTGAACTGGTTGGTAGAAACCAAACCTTGGTCTGGATTTGTGGCTTCTGGACCTGAAATGGCCAACACTGATAATCACCACATCAGAATATCAAACCACCTTTATGGGGAGTTGTAGAGCACAGTGTGGAAAATAGCTTAATCCCTCAAGGAACTGGAGGCCTTCTGCTGTGAAGAATGGCCCAGTAACCCACTACGCATAATGCAGGACTGGTATGTATGACATCATTCTAAGAAGGAGTGGGGATGATTTGAATGCAAAGAGTGGCTCTACTCTTCATGGGTTCCTTGATATTAATACACTACATTCTGTCCAGCCTCTATAAGCCCAGAGACTACGGTAAGAAGGAAATCAAATCAAGTAAAAAAAACAGCACAGATAAAATCTATATTTAGTCTCCTGAATTAATTTTAAACTTATTTAAATTCTACCTGCCTATGACTTTGCCTTAAATTGTTAAAAATGAAATTTAGTAAGACTGAAAAAAAAACATTTTTATATACATCCGTATGACCTACTTGAGGTAGTTCTGACTTTGTACATTACCAATGGAGTGTGCGGACAAAATATCTGTCATGAGAACTACAAAAGCATATTATTGATAATTGATATATCATAGAATTTTAAACAGCATAGGTCACGCCTGCATAAATCCATCCACAGCTTACGAGCCTCACAGTTTCCTACATCACATAAAAACATTGTGAATTGGCCATATTTTTAATACATTTCGCCTGAGTAAAGGGTCAGATGTCCTGAGGCACCTCGGGCTGGGTCTGTATCTTCTCTTTCCTTCTCCTTGCAGGTCGTTAACCAATGGAAAACTGAACATCGACGCTCCCGTCTTCCTCCTCCACTTCCTCGGCGGCCCGCTGAGCTCGCTCCCGCTCGCAGTCCTGGATGTAGTTGTCCTCGATGAAGCCGTCGTCATCTGTCTCCTCGCAGGCGCCACTGTGTCGCCCCGGATCCGCCGCGTCATACCCGGAGAGGCTCATCTCCTGGCCCACGGGGACTCCCTGACTCACCGCCTCAACCTCGGGCAGCAGGGTGTGCCGGTAGCTGGCCAGGTAGCGGTAGATGAGCCTGCCCTTCGCTGCCAGGCCGATGAAAGCGGAGATAAAGATTGCTGACGCCAGCACTGCCACTGGGAACACCCAGCTCTTGGAAAACCGTGGCCTGTTGACATCGATGACTGTAAGAAAAAGAATAAAGTCCAACACACTTTATAATGGATCACTTTTTATTATTCTTAACTCACATCATTCTGTAATAAAAAAATAATAAAACCATAAAATATGTCTAGGTATACCATGTTTCTGCTTTTCTGGTAGTTACTAAAGCCAAGTATACCTACATCTATTGAGTCAGTCAATTTCTTTTGTATTGAACTTTATTGAATGATGGTAACACTTCACTTGTCAGGGCTCAAATAATATACTGATACTTTTACTTATGTATTAACAACAAGCTAAGTCATAATTACACAGTGATCTCATGTTAATTCATCCTTAATTTGTTACTATATATGTTAATTCTCTAAACCTTTGTAATTACTGAAGGAACCACTACAGGAACAAGTAACGAATGACACAAGTGAAATACCGATCTCAGGTTTGTTCATCATTAATGAATTGTGGTGCATTTTTATCTTGTAGCAACTATATTTGTTTATGATTTGTTCATAATTTGTACTTCAGTATTAACACGTATTACTAAGTATTTGTGCCCCGTTGAGTAAAGTGTTACCAAAGTGATTAGCGTTACAGTTAATGAAAAACCTATATATAGGCTATATATATATCTTACAAAATCTTACAATAGCTTTCTGTTTCTTCCTGGAAATTTCTTCCTGAAATTTATTTCAAAAGAGCTTGAAGGTGCTTAAGTGATTTTTATTTACTTTTGTGAAGCTGAAACAGAGTCTGCTGTTTGCTCTGTGATTCGAAGTTGCATGGAAAGCTGACACATACCTTGCGATCGATTTACTGGCGCTGTGTCTGCAGGCCGTGACGCGTTCGCGATGTTTTCCAGTGGATTGCTTTTGAGTTCGTTGTTTCCCGAGAGGTCCTACAAGGACAACGTTGTCAGATATTTTAGAGAATTGAGCGGGGAGTCTTGCAGTTTTTCTTTGAAGCGTTGTTTATAATTTGGGTAAAACCTATAATGCTCCAAACTCTGTGTCTTTCATCCGGCTTCTGATACTCGGTTACTCGGTGTCTAGGCTGTCTTTCTCCAGCAGGGGGAGGTAGTTCCTCGATTGATTCCGCATTACACATCAGCAAAACATTTGTGGACCCTCCACTAAACTCCGGGGTTGTTCTGAAAGGAGTCTAGCATATTCACATTATCCCACATATAGCTTGGGAGAATTCAGAAGCTATTATTGCTGCAGCTGAAAGACTTCCTTTAAAATGAAAGTCCATCTTTAAAATGAGTCCAAATACAGCAGCTCCCAGAAAAGGTCATTTCAAGTATCTTTGAGTAAACACACACTTGTCATTTCCAATAATGCATCTGCAATATAAAAATTCATTTACATAACTGAAATTACTGCAGTTCCATAACAACTTGCAAAATATTATATTTACATCTCCTAGAATAGTAAGTAGTGGGGTATCAAAGGAAATTGCCGACAAGGTCACTTAATTAAAATGGAAACAAAACAACTGGAAACACTTTAAGCTGAAAATCTGTTCAAGTGTCACTTTAAATGGGATACAGTTCACTCAGAATAAACTTGATCTGTGTCAAAAAACAGGAAATGCTTACAAACAGGATATGCCTGGTGTAACTGTTATTTCTGCATTGAAACTCGCAAAAAATGTTTCAGTATCTCTCCTACCTCACTGGTGCTGACAGTGCAGATGGCGTTGTGATGCATGTTGCAGATAAGTGTCATCAAGAAGCACAAAACAATACTGGGAGTAACACCTGGAATCTCCATTCCCTCCTGATGGCTATAAAATGAACAGATTCAGCAGAACGTCACTAACAGATGCTGAAGCAAGATGCATTAGACCTGGAAATGCTCTCAGCTTGTAACAACACAATATGACAATGGGCTAGGATTGCTTTTAATTGTGCCATTATGCCATCTAATTTGAGTATGGAGAATCATTTCAATTCTTCAAAGTACCTTCAACAGAACCCACATATGATATAGGTCTGCTAAAGATGGAAACAGGTAGACCAGTGTAAATTGCTCCATCCATCCATCCATCCATCTATCCATCCATCCATCCATCCATCCACCCATCTTCTAATCGAGTAGGGTTGCCATGGAGCCGGGATCCCACCCCAGGCAGATGTGGGAAATCCCCGTGTTGTTTCCTGCAGCGCTGCTCCTTTGTCTGACATAAGGAGTCGCAACTGGAGTGGTGAGACGTCGCCTCCCAGCCCCATACCTTGACTCTGAATCAGCAGTTCCCAAGGGAACTCAAGTCAGGGACATTGTCATAGTCATTGGGTGACACTGCCACCTCAGACCTCCAGGAATGCAGGTTTGTTTCCTCACCCCGGCTCTGGATGTGCAGTCAGGAGACTCTACCCATGTCTGGGAGTGTACCCTGTGACAGACAGGCATCCCAAGGAGGGCTTCGCATGCCTTGTGCCCTGCATTTCTTTGGGTCAGGCTCCAGGAAAGGTTGTTATGGACGATGACTAGATGGATGATAAGCTGATAAACACTGAATTATCTTGGGATGAATCACACCAGTTATCTTTCCAGGTTCGAGGACTCATCTTTCCTCTCACAATTGGGTCGATATCTGTAATTTCATTAAAATCTCAAAAAATACCCTATTCATCTAGGATGCCTTCAACCTTGACGCAATGTCAAACGGCAGCCCTTCTGTGTAACACATAAACAAACATGAGGTTCATGAGGCATTCATGAAAGATTATTCGAAGAGTCGTTTTTCATGGTAGCAGTAGCAGTGTCGTCTAGTACAGCCACATACCTCAGCTATAGAACAAGTACGACTGTGCAATTTTGCAGGTAAATTCCACACTAAATCCAGAAAGCATTTCTTTACAGAGAGCCTAACAGCAATAGTTAATGCAACCAGAAATTATATTATATTGATTTGATTATCATTGTAGCGTGTGCAATTTGATCAAATGAAGCCAACTCTGTACTTGCACTCCAACACGGGGAGTGCATATTTCATGCTTGACGGCTTCCCAATTTCCACTTTCCTGGGAGCGTGCCACCGGGCCTCTTCCCGTCCACTCTGCCTCCCATTGAATTGTGCATTGTTACCCATAAACACCCTGAAAGGGGCCCTGTTTTTATTTCTTCCTGTTCTCCTACAACAACACGCCAAGATGTGCGAGGAGCGGCCGGTTCCCTGACTCTCCCAGGGCCCTTGGTGAGATGCCATTAACACCGTTAGCATCAGTGACGGCGATATCTTCCCTGGGTTCTCTGAACTCCGCTTGGAGTCCCACGGAAAATGCTACCCACGTGACCCCGCTGGTGACCTACTGCATAGAGCCAAACCACACTCTCTGCATTGCCCTACTTGCCATTTCCCAGTTTTTCATGTAGACTGGGATGACCTACTTTCCCAAAGTACCTTGTTTTCCTGACAATAAGAAAAAAGCTTATAATCTAAACACTAGAAGCACCCATAAATACTGAGAAGACATATAGGATTTTTGTTTTTTGAAACACAATACTTTTTTGTAGAAAATCTTGGGGCCTCAAATTACTGTCTGGATATTTCATCACAACTGCCAAGCTTACAGCTTAGTTAATCTAGAGATAGTAGAAATATCATGCATCAACCTGGCATCAAAGGAGTCTATCTCTGACAAAGTCCTGGCAGGAAAAACCCAAGAAGCACCTTGTGGAGTATCACGCCTCATCACAAAAGTGGTCCAGGTTGTACTCAAACCCACAATCGTTGCTCTAAAACTACAAGACGCTGACTGTATCAAGGGTCACACCTATTCTTATATAACAAAAATGCATGCTTTAAGACAAATAAATAAATCTAAATTATCTTATTAATTTACTCATAACCTAACTTGATTAAGTTACTATTAAATCTGTATCCTTTGTTCCTTTTCAATAATTCAAAGTTCCATAAAAATGTGTTAAAGTTGGTTCAAATTAAATGGGACATTTCAGACGATGGCTCAAAGGGGCTAAGCTGAAAGAATAATTCAGCAATAACAAAAAAATGCTGTTTATTTTTTTACGTTGAACATTAAGAACAGCAAACAGTAAATTTAGCAGCTACACATAGTTTCGACATTGAATGTTCTGTCGTTCCAGAAGCACCATATCATGAGAAAAAACAGTGAAAAAAGCTGGTTGTCATATGTTCTTACTGTCTATGTTTACTATATGAACTATTACGAAACAGATGTAAATGCAGAAAGATGACAAAATAGTCATTCATACCTGGTGCTTGGTCCACCTGTCCTTGTGATCTTTTTGTGGTGACTTTTAAAGAATATATTATTGTGTTTTAAAAATAAGGTTTCAGGTTCAAAGGTTGGAAGTTGTTTAAGGCTAAACTATCTCTGCTGCAGGAAGTTAATGAGTTACTATATAAACAAATAAAGCAGCCCTTATTGTTTGATTTTTAACCCATCACACACCAACGCATTCCAGTCTGATGATATGCCCAACTGTAAGACATGCAAGTGTGATCAGGAGAAAACTCTTGCATATATGACAATTTTAAACCATCGTAAACCTGAAACAAGGTACAACAATGCCTTGTTTATATAGTGGGTCATATTCATGGATTACAAACCGTTCAACCAGCTCCCTGTTACCAGAAATTCACTGCTGACTTCCTGAAACCTTTCAATACTTGTTTTGAGCTTGCCAGCAAAATACAAATTTTTTTATAATGTTTTCAGTTTGTCTACTAATCGTAAAAGGAGCCTGAAGGAGTGATGTCAAGAAAAACAGCTGCTGAATGTTAGCACTTGTGGGAGTTTTACTTTCATGAAAATGGTCTGAGAGTAGAAGGAAAAATGATTGGTTCAGAGACATAACCAATCAGATTATAAAGTAGGTGGGTCCAAACAATTAGAGGAGGTTGAACCAAAACATCTCACTGGTTGGTCCCACCTCTTCTACTTGCTTAGATCCACCTGCTCTCCAATCAGATTAGTTGTCTCTCTGAACTAATCATTTTTCATTCTGCCCTCAGAACATTTTTGTGTGAGTAAAACTCCCATGTATTCCCATATACATTGGCAGGGATGCTACTGAGAAGGGTACCTTTAAACTTCAGAGATTCACCCTTACTTACTCACATCTGGCAGCAGCAGATGGTTGCATGGGGCCCCGAGGTTTAGGCCCCCCCCTATTGGACACAAACAGTCACTACACTAGATATTAAATAAATAAGGTCCTTATTTAGGAGCTGCTAAAGCACAGGTTATGCTCATTAGCTTGGTATCTACGATCTTCTGACTCTACAAACCAGCTATTTATTTCGTTTTTTAAGTATCTGATTGGGTGGTGGGGGCCCAAAAGTGGCTTTTTGAGTGGGGGGTCATATCACATCTGCAGAGTCTTGAAGAAGGTCCTTCAGTGCCTGGAACTTCCAGAATTGTCTAAGGAAGGTCTGAATGTCACCACCAATTCTGAGGAACTCTTACAGATATGCTGCAGAGTCACTCCTCCCCAATGGCATCATATCCTGGTATAGCAGCTGCCTGTTACGAGCCCGTGACGGGCCTCGGAGATGGGCCTAGGAGACGGGCTTCGGAGACGGGCCTAGGAGACGGGCCTAGGAGACGGGCCTCGGAGACGGGCTTCGGAGACGGGCCTAGGAGATGGGCCTGGTAGACGGGCCTCGGAGACGGGCTTCGGAGACGGGCCTAGGAGACGGGCCTCGGAGATGGGCTTCGGAGAGGGACGCATTAATGTATCGGCTATCTTACAGAATGTTTAAACATATAAAATGGGGGCTGTAGATTAATTTACGTGGGGCCCCCAGTCTGTCCAGCTTTCCCAGCAGCACCCTAAGAGATTATCAACGATCCGTTGTTTTCTTATTCTGTCTGGCTTCTCTTTTGGCTCAAACCCCAAGCGGCCCATTTGGGAGAGCGTCCCATAGCCAGGGACTCACAGGATATTTGAGTCTAAGAACACAGGGTTTGTTAACTGGCAACACCTGAGTGTCCATGCTGATGCTAGCCTGGGCCCCCCAGATAACTGATTACTGAAGCATTTGGCCAAAGCGGGTGGTGAAGACCCTTAGCTCAAGGTTAGTCAAAGTAATACATGCCACCCCCCTCCTAAACAAGGCAGACAGTGTCACAAAGTACCTTGGTCACCCCACACTGTCACCCTTTGCGGTGCTCCACTCTGGCAGACGCTAGAAGTCACACTGAACTGTGACCTCAAGATGGAAGGATACAGCTATTCATGTGTAATTGGGTTCCCAAATAAATGCTAATTATGCACTAAAATAGTTTCCACTCCTACAGTCTGTTGTTTTCTTCCACAGATTTGACCTCTGTGTTATTCCTGTGTGTATGTGGAGTGTTGGCAACAGTTTATCTGTTTGTCACTATATATTATTCTTCAAATTGTCCTGGCACAAGTTATATATACATGACAACAAATCTTTGAAACTTCAATTTTAACAGATAGTACTACGGAAACTGATTTTGGTGAGTATGACAGGGCCAGGTAGGGACTTATGAGGGTTGCAAGTGCTTGATTGGGTTGGGTAAATTTTGTCAAGAAAATTTGACCAGGCTGCAGTTTGCTAAGTCAGTGATGGTCAGTAATTGAGAACCACTCAGGACCTCATGGGGGGGGGTAAACGTTTGGGCAAAAGGGGTAGGTGCTCAGGTTCCCTCTCCTCCTGCGGCTTGTAAGATCACTGCGTATGATCAAGGGCACAATGGTGCTATGGCTACTCAGTCAGCCATGGGATCTGAACTGGCATCCTCCAGGACCTCCTAACCCACAGGGTCACACACCACTCCGTGGAGAGATTTTATGATGCAGAAAAGTGATGCTTGACAATTGAAATGTTCCCCGATTCACTAATGTTCATCATTGTTGCAGTTTATCCCAACCCAAAGCTTATAGCTATTCCAACTGCAACCAGACTGGCAGAAGATTGCATTCTCTTAGAGTAATTAATAGTTTTATATGAATTAATGCAGGAACATATCATAATGTGGGGGATGTTGTGTCTGTGACCAGAAGGTCGCCAGTTCCAATCCTGTGGCCAGCAGAGGGATCTCACTGTTGGGCTCTTGAGCAATACCCTAACCCCAATTTACCTACAATGACTGGATGACCCTGTTTTCTCCACTGTGTGTCTATTTGAATAAAAGTGAATGCTAAAAAACGAAATGCGATATATACATCTAAAAATTTTAAATCTGATTATCCACTACTGATTGCTATAAATATATATATAAGTATATAACTATTTATAAAAGAGTTTTCTTCCTTATGTTTAGGTATGTGCCTTACATAGGCACAGTTTACAGAAGTGTTTAGTCTGCATAAGCATTGTTAAATGTTCTGAAAGAGAGTGCCCTTGTTTTGCCTGAAACGACGTCCAAGTGTGAGTAAACAGGTCTGCCCTGAGCTGAAGGGAAGTGAGGAGTAAGACAGGGAAACAATGGGCTAATTTCCTCCCTGTTTCAGCTGGGACCGCAGACCGTGGTGTAAACTCTCCCTGCAGCTAGAGGAAATCCCTGCAGTCAGCAAGGCCGGGATCAAGGGACCTCCCACCCACTGCAGCAGGGGCCGCCGCTGTTTTTCCCGGAGCGAACCTAAGGTCAGCAGTGGACAGGTGTCGAGACCTGGCTCGATTTAGAAAGGGAAGAATGACTCCCAGCAAAACAACCAAAGAGGAAGCAGATAATCAAGCCCATTTCTGACCAGTTTTACTCTGTTAGCTGCATTAGCATGCTAGATAGCAGCGTGGCTCTGTAGGTACACAGTTGGTCTGAGCCCTGCCCCCCCACCCTGTGATGACACATAGCGACACCATATTATTCCAGGTATATCCGCTATTCCCCTCATATCCCATCTTGCTCTCCATTGAGACACACAGTTCAGATTATAGGTTGGGAT
Organism: Stomatorhinus ivindoensis; assembly: GCA_019775895.2. Taxonomy (NCBI): domain Eukaryota; kingdom Metazoa; phylum Chordata; class Actinopteri; order Osteoglossiformes; family Mormyridae; genus Stomatorhinus; species Stomatorhinus ivindoensis. The sequence goes on from JABFEB020000033.1 coordinate 17,508,898, forward strand.
CTGAGCACAACATCAGCCATTTATCCAGCTCCCCAGCTCCATTGTTCTGGGGGTGGTTATAGGCTGTGATCAAGGGCCCACTGGAGATGTGGCTACTCTGCTGAGCACAGGATTCAAACTGGTGACCTTCTGACCACAAGCATGCAGACCGATTCACACGTCGGCTGCCCGTGCATGTGGAGTTTGTATGGCTCACAGACTTGTGGGTTTCCCCTGGGTACTTCAGATCTTCCAGGTAAGTCGGTCTCCCTGAATTGCACATAGTATGTAACTGTGGGTGTGCTGTGATGGATGGGAGTCCCATGTAGGGTGCCCCCTTGTCTCCGATAGGCTTTAGGAAACCCCGTAGTGGGTGGGAAATGGATATTATAGTTTATATTCATATATATATTACAGTTTCTGGACACTTAAATTTTACTTTTGTTCTTTTTTTTTGTTTACACAATCACAAGAACTAACCACAAGAATCCTTGCAGCAATTGCTCCAAGTGAAAGGCAGATTAGTGATCGTTTTTCGCTAATATTTACTTTGGCTTCACTCCGCGCGCAAGCACGCAGGTTCAAACAATGCTTCTGAAGCGGTGAAGCCTGGGGTGAAGCAGATGGATTTACAGGGGATAACATCTGTACTTCAGGGGCTGTTCTGTACACACAGCAGTAAATTACACTACTTCCTTTTACAAAAGGAATCAAAAACTGAATATTTTACGCAAGCTGAATGCCACAATATGAAAAACTATATAAGCTGTAATTAAAAATAAAGCGTTGAATCAAAAAGCATCATAGGACTCTCACAAGGGCATAGAGAACGTGCTGATTGCACTGCACACTCATTGCTTACCGACAGCAAACTGGAAACAGATGAGAACAGAAAAGAGATTGAGTGCATGTGAAGTGTTGTGGATCCCGACCGAGGGAGTCCATTTCTGACTCAGAAGAAGGTTATGTTGATGGTTGCCTCTCATGTCCGTCATTGGTCCCACGGCAAGGGAACACTCACAGAGCGATGGCCCCCTTCCCCCATGTCAAAGCTGGTAGTGGCCCAGCAAGGGACTGCTCTCCAATCCCCCTCCTTTCTATTTTTTGTGGCAAACTGGGGGCCCCGACTAAGCAAACACGGAGCAGACAGGAGACTCGGAGACATGGCTGTTTCTTCCTGCCCCCCCCCCATGTGATTCCTTCGCTGGGTGTTTCCTGGTCAGATAACAGACCAGCAGCAGGGCTTCCTGTGTCGGCCTGCCAGCTGACCCATTCTCCCTCCGAATCTCCCCCTCTCTTCTTTTTTCCACCATGCACTGCCTGGCCCCTCACACCGTAAACAATAAACCCTCTCCACATTGATAGTCACAAGAGATTCTCCCCGGTAATAAGAATTCAATCTGTTCTCTGAACTCTAAAGCCGTAATTTGAATACCAGGCCTGGTTAATCGTGGGCCAGAGTCAAATATTACCAAAAAAAGTGCAGAAAATGAGTACAGCAGTACAAATGATAATGATGTGGTTGAGAAAACGTGGCGGAAAGAGCTTCTGGTTTCCAAGACCACATAGTGACTCCTAAAATGTGATCTGATTATCATCAAACTGAAACAGGGCCTAATGAAATTCAGCAGGGTTGATACTCTCCTTTGAAGTGGACATCAGCACAAGGGCACACCAGAGATTGCTGATCCAGGCGACAGGTACATTCATTTTGCTGATGTTTTTGTCCAAAGCAATGTACTACAGAGAAAATGAGGTCACCCAAACCTGGAGGATCTGGGAGTGAACGGCCTTGCTCAAGGGCTCAGAGGTGAAACTGCTTCACTAACCCTGGAATTTGAACCAACACCCTTCTGATCACAGGCACAGAGTCCCAACGTGCTGGGTTACATGCCAGCGGCAGAATATGCAAATACTGCATTTGCAGGCATCTTGATAACTTGACAATGACTGCATCCATGACTCCACAACCTGAGAAACATTGAATACTGTGGTGGGGTTTATGATAGATACCCCCGCTGTCCCCAGGAGGAGGGGAGTGAAGAGCAGAGTCTAAAGTGTCAACTGCAGTGGCAAAGCCACCCCACCCAGCTCCCCCCCCTCTGCCGGGGTCCCACCAAAAGGTGTCCAGGTCTGATGAGGGGTTTGCACCAACTCTGGAAACCCAACAGACAAGCCAGAATAGAGAGTACAGTATGTTGACGGGGGGGGGGGGGGGGCACCTCCCCAGGCTGACATACATCCCATTGCGAATGGAGATAAACATGGAACCAAAAACCACCCCATTCAACTTAATTCAGATTCAGATTTCTCTATAGAAACCACTAGAGTCCATATGTATACATTTCTTTCATTCAGAGTTTTTTTTCCTGAATTAATAAATATGCTTCATTATTACGTAAAATTAATTCATGACACAACCCTCTCCCTGCATTTGCAAACACGGGAACTGTATCTTAGTTTTTTAATCCGGCATTTCACCATATTTATTAATTTGCAACCACCATGGCCTACAGGGATGATGTGAGACGTTGCTTTTCAGATTTTGCAAGCTAGTGTGGGTCACTGGTAAACTGCCAGACCCCACTTGAAAGAGGCTTCAAAAGAACACATAAACTGCAGCAATTTCTTGGCTGCCTGACCTATGCATGAGAAGGAAAAAAAAATAGTGTATGCTTCACCTAATGGGTATTTTGGCTACGAAACGACCCCAGCGCAGTTTGCTGATGGCTGTCACTTCCTGATGTCAGCGGTATGTAGTGTCAGTGTTTCGGGACCTTGCTGGGGCTCACAGAATCTCTTACTTCCTGTCTGAAATTGCCAAAACACGAGTAAAGCTAAATAAAATGCACAGTCATGCTCTCTGCTCCGCATTCGTTGCCCATTTTCACCCCCAGTTTCTCCTCATGTGGCAGCAAATGAATGTATCATCAAATGAATCATTTTGACATCGAAAACCAACATGGAATCATCAGTAACCCATCAGGAATTTTGGCATTTATCATATATTTTCAGAAACTCATTTGACCGTTGATTTCACCACAGTCACAGGAACCAGTCAGATATTAAACTGAAGATTGCTTGAGAGGTCCAACCAAAACTTTAGTGCAGAAGCATGAATCTTCCGCTGGGTCAATAAAGTTCAACAAAGTATAATGAGATTATATTATTGTTTCTGTATCAGTGTAACAGAGAAACCCTCACATAGCATTTAATCACACAACACTGCTATCCAGATTATGTACCTGCTTCTTCCAGGCAAGGTTATGGGGTGTCCAGTGCCTGTCATGTAGGCTATGGATGTAAGGCACAAACCAGTAACTCCAGTCAAGCCAGAGGAAAGTGCATGACAACTAGGGTAGAACATACAAGCTGCACACACATGGAACCAGGGCACAGACTTGGCCCCTGATCCCACAGGCATGAGGCGACAGTGTAAACCACTGCAACACTGCGGCTTCCTCGGAGGAAGCAAGCATATATTTTCAATTACCAGGCCTAAAAATGCTATTTTTCAATCATTTTTGTTTTGCTCTTCGTTTGTTGTTGCTTGTTGTTATGTTAAACTCTGTTTCTGCGGGGACACATCTATTTCAAGCTCGTATGTGGAGTTTATTTGGTCCCTAAATTTACTCACAGCTTGGAGAGACCCCTTTGCAAGCCTCTCGATCTGTTTTTCCACAGTTTTTGTCCCTGGAAAACAAGTCCCCCTTCTGTGGCCCTATAATGTCCAGGGTCAGAATCCCATCTCCACTCGTTCAGCTGACTAAGTCGAAAATTCCAAGATGGTGAGATTGTGTTTATTGTTTCAGAGTACGCAGCGGGGTCTCCCCCCCCCCCCAGATACGAAAGAGGGCTGGATTATTCCACTCGCTCAATAGGAAGGTTGGGTAAACACGAATGGTTTCACTCAGCAAGTTGAATTTGGAGCCCCTGCAGTTACAGGGAAGTCCCTGCAGTGGATGACAGAAGACCCATGGCACGCACAAGGAATTCGCAGCATTATTCCACGGCCATTTTCCCTTTTATCACGGGGGACTTCCTGCAGAACGCCACCAGACTCAGATTCCATCACAGCTCCAGCAGTGATAGAGAGATCGAGCGAGCAGGTGGGCGGGGCCCCCACAGCCCCCGCCAGTGCGTGTGGGACGCTGCCAGCTCCCCTCACAATGAGTGGAAATCGGACCTTAATACAAACTTTCTCACAAAGCCTCAAAGCTTCGTTTCACCCCCAGCTAAACACATATAGGAACAAACAAGGTTTTTTTCTTTGTGCTCACCTCACATGTCACATTTCTGGAAACAGAAGAAAAGATGGTGAAACATCCTCCTCTTTTCTGATACAAATCCTGGTTGGAAATTCTTCTCAATTCATCTTGAATTCAAGGGCTATGGCAAGCAAAGTAGCACTTAGTCAAATGGCACGTGAGTTAGTGGTTACATACCAGGAATGTCACTAGAGATTTATGAAATGGGGGGCACAGCTTAAATTAGGGGGTCTAATTAAAATTAAAATGAATGAAAACATGTTATTAAAGCTAATTAGGCTACATTTGTTTTTTTTGGGGGGGGGGGGGACTAAAGAATGTTTTAGGGGACTCAAGCACCCCAAAAAACAGCCCTATCAACTTCTCTGTAACATACTGCTTCTTTGTCTCAGATAGAATAAGATCTTGGGTCTGCATTCATCTACAGCACTGTGCAAGTCTTAGACAGTCAAAAGAAATGTTTAAAGCTATTTATCTGGGTAATAAATGCATTTTTGCTGAGAACAAAAAAGACACAATTTAACAACAGAACACATAAGAGTAACTATAAAATTTAGTACAATTTTCTTCTGTTCACCAGAAAGTTACTGATCTCTAGTTGGATGGCTAGATGAACACCGCTTCAGGTCCAAACCTCTCCTCAGGGGCATCTCAGCCATTCCATGGACTTATTAAAGGTCACCACCAGCTCACTTAATTAATTAACTTAGTTAAATAAGTCAATGAGATACAGATTAGCTATATGAGGTGAGCTAGTGGTCATGTCGAAAGCTACATACATGCTACTGTATATACAGCTGTATATACATGAGTGTGTTGTATGGTTGATGTAAATAACGGGGTGGTTTTAGCAGAGGGTTTGAAATGGCTGAGCTGACACACTTTGACAGGTATAATATCATAGTTTTACGCCAACATAAAGACCATTTAAACATCATTTTCTCTGGCCTAAGACTTTTGCACAATACTGTGCATCATTTAACCCGATGTAGACCAAGATTAGGTACAACATGCTGAACAAAAGCTTTTAAGAGTGATAGGATCCGTGTGTGTGTGGCAGAGGTCGGCTGGAGAGCCATGCTGTGCTCACACCCAAATGCATACTTTCGGCCGCCATTTCCTTCCCCTGCTCCCTCTACTAAATGGTCAGGACCTCCACCCACTGCCTCACCTCTAGTGAGGGCCTTGGCACGGACGGCAGTGCCAGAGGAGTGTAAGGACACGCAAATGTCTGCTGTAAACGGGAACAGGCTTGGTGAGGCGGCCCGTAGCCGTGAACACAGGAAACAGGAAGTACCTCTCAAGGTGACTTGCTATTTGCGGCGTTATACACAGACACAAACATTCCTCAACCATGCAGTACTTCTCCGCAGGGCGGGGGACATAGAGTAAGGATCAGAATGGACCACACTGTTTCTGTAATGCTGATAGGGATGCTGGGCTTCCAAATCGAGAGCGATATGGCGACCCCAGAACTCTGGAGCGGCATCAAACACGCTATCTCAGCCAACACGCTGACGGTATTATTAGGTCCAACATCACGCTACTGGGGGGGAAATCCATTATTTCAAGCCGTGATTTGAAAAACAGGAAAGTCCAAACAATGACAAATGCAGTCTTCCAATGTTGGGGGATGTCAGGAAATGTAAAGAAAACATATACAGATCTCCATCAAAAGCTCACCCAAATACATGCACATTAGGCACTAATTGTTCGTAAATCACTTTTATAAGTGACATACTGGTGCCTTGCCATGTAATTAAGGAAAGCAAGAAAGACAAAACATACCAGGGAAGCACTTTTTCAGACTGAAGATGGAATATGTGGTCTATGGCAGAGAAAGACTCTCAGCCAACAATGGAGAATTTATCTCTGTTTGCAGTCAGTTTATACAGCGTAATCTTTTATTCCAGTTGTCATAGAGTCGATTGAATATAAAGCAGAATTACTGGAAAAGACACTGTGATTAGAATGTTACAAACTACGTTATTTAATCTTTAATTTGTGCATGGCTTTCTGGGATGTAAACCTATAATGTTTATTAAAGCATAAATGCAGGAGATGCAGATACAGCAGAACATAGTGGAGGATGTCAGGGCAGCACAAGTGAAAAGGAGTAGGGAAAAGAAGGGGAGAATATGAGAGGAAGAACAGAAAGGAGGGAAGGAACCAATACTGGTAAATACTTTATGGGCTATTTGCAGGAGTACATTGTAATTCTTCCTTTCATCTAGCTCAGCCAATAAGCGGCATCCCTCATTCTGGTCTTAAAATCTATACACAGTATGTAGACTGGATCATAATTTATCTGGCTAACCAGGTATTAGCTATTAATAACATATTACTGTCTCACCGGCCTCTAATTAATCAGGAAATTGAGCCTGCTCTGGGTTGGGTTCATTCAAAGCCCAAACTTAAACTCGCTGCTCAGTCATCTGCATTGCTCTTGGAGCAGTGGGCTGATTGTAACCTTGGCAGAGGTTTGGATTGGTTTTCGGGGCTTATCTATGTAGGTTCATTTTCTTTGTTCCTATCAGTAGCCAGCAGGTATTGGGTTGGTGGGTTAAGGTACCTTGGGGTTTATGGAATTTGGCCTTGGGGTTCTGCTTGGCCAGTTTCTGTGTTGGGGCTACATGATCCTAGGTAGCCCTCGTTCCACAGCTGGGGCGCTGTGCTGCTGGCATCCTGTCTCTGGGGGTTTTGCCCCTTTAGGTTCTTGGTTCATGTTCTCCTGTCCCCTGTGTCCTCTGCTTCACCTGGTGCTGTCCATCCAGTCAGCGGCCCAAGTCCCCCTGGTTCCCTGTTTCCAGCAGTGTTGGGGCTGTCTGTCTCGGGGGCTGGAGGGATAGGCAGCCCTGGGTGGGGTGTCCTGTCACAGAACTGGTGTTATGAAGGCAATAAATGTTTTTAACCTGAGAGTCGTGACATATCATAATGATTATAGTAACTGGCTTATTATTAGGGGTGCGAGAAAACATCGATAAACTTCACATGATATTCAGAGTTGCCAACTGTCATGTGTATGCCGTGACACTCGCGCTTTCAGACTCTCTATAAACCTAGTATTAACTACACCAAAAGTGTCAGGGCAGTCTACAAACCCCACAGACTATTTACAAGGTAATAAAACCCTTACATACATGTATATGTGTGTGCAGAATCTTGAATTGAAAATCTCATGCAAGCCAGCTGACCAAAGTTGGCAACCCTGGATTTTATGATTTTGGGATACTGTATCAATTCTCAAAAACAGTGTATCAATTTTTTATTAAAAGTTTACATGCAAAGATTTCTGTCCAAACTGCTAGATAGCAATGTTGTAATCTACCTTCAGCCACTGTTCCACTGCAGCGTAACAAGGTAAGCTGAGAACTATGAACCAAGATGGCGGCATGTATAGGCGTATAACCTAGAGCTCTCCAATACCATTCATTTGTTGTGTAATATAACAGTGATGTGCTTCTTTGCTTCCAATACTAGCATTTTATTCTTTATTTTTATTTATTTATTTTATTTTACCTATCTGTTTATCTGTGGTGGCTCTGAGACAAGGGATCTGTGCCAGTAACTGGAAGGTTGCTGGTTCAAATCCCACGAATGCCCGGAGTGATTCTACTCTATTGGCCCCTTGAGAAAGGCCCTTAACATGCCATTGCTTTGTCCAGGGTATGATGTTAATCTGCATCCAGCCCTATAAGGAGGTCCTGCAACTAACAGGGAATAACTTGGGGATTGGTGGAAAATGGAAAAAAAACCTCACACTGCTCCATTCAGACTAGTGTGGTGCTGAGGTATCACCTGCCACATGGCTGCACTCAGGTTCTCAACCCTTCTATCTATTATTGATATTGAATATTACAGGGACTCTGCTAAATGCAAACGCTGACCCACCGTTCTGATTGCATTAAAAAGTACTTTTTAGATTTCATGCATATGGTGGTGTGTTCTTTATAGTACGACTATTTCCCTAAAATTAGATTGTAAAAAAATGCGATATATATCGCTTTGCTTACAATATTGCAATTTCTTGAATCACAGTCCCTGTATCGTAATCATTGCTTCCACACCGAACCTCTTGAACTACAGCAAACGCTAGAGTATTATGTGCTTTATGTGGCATGGAGTAGGCCTAACTATTACAGGCTATAACGTTCACTTCATGTCAGGGCTGTGATTTCAGATGGAGGACCGTAGTTCAGGTGGCTGCAGATGCTTCCATATCAATCCAATTAGCTGATTTCGTACTGCCATTATTTTCGTACGCAAAATGTAGAATGTGGTGTGAACGCTAGCATAAATTAGATGTTTGATATTCATGCTTCAGTCATTTCAAATAGTTTTTAAAAAACGTCACTTGTATTCAATATGCGAAACACATTAAGGACTCTATACTGGGTGGAACCCTTTTCTGCTGTACTATTAGATTAACTTTTTTTTTTTAATCCAAGGGGCACAACCCTCGCCATTTGAGCTTCATCGCCATCTTTTCCGTCGATGATGCTTTTCCTTCCTTTCCTTTCCTTTCCCTTCCCACCCACAATAATCAGCTCACGGAGTGCAAGGTAGCGGAGTAGTAGCTCTCCCCTTCGCAACTCCTTTTGCGTCCCTAAGAAGAAAGTCCAGAAGAAGCGAAGCCCCCAAATTCAGAGGAATAAAGAGAAATGCGCATCAACGGGCTAAACTACTGTGCATGCGAGGACTGTACACTGGAGAGTGAATATTTCTGACAGAAAAACAGCGCAGGCCATTGTCACTAATTCGACGGACACGCTTCAAGCATTTAAATTATGACCGGCCTGATTTATTTCTTATTCTGCATCTCAGGATCAGGTATGCGGAAATATATATTATTTTTCATCTTTTTTTTATCTTTTACATTTGTCTGTATTTAAGGGTTCCTTGATAAACCGGTGATTTGAAACGTAAAACGTTAACTGTTTAGCTCAATAAATCATTTATACCATGCAGTTATTTGCTGTATAGCAATAACGTAAAGGAGATCTGAAAAACTGTATTAAAATTAGCATTTTTCATACTACACGTTAATAAATGTATTTGGGTATTTGATTCATAAATATAAAAGCAGTAACTTGTGGAATTTCCAGTCTTATTTACTTTTTTGTCTTATAATGTGGTGTTTTTATTATTATTATTATTATTATTATTATTATTATTATCATTATTAATATTATTATTTGTTATTTAGCCCCCACTCTTTACCTGTCTGTCAGGATGGGTCTTAATATGTACAAAAAATATACTGTAAGAATTGGGCGCCGTACGCGTCGCAAGCCGAACACTCCGTAGATTAAACTGGATATTCCTGCCACCACCTTTTTAGCAATGCTGTTTAATTAACCCCCTGAAAAATTGTTTCTGGAATTTCCACTAAGAACTGAACGAGTAAGTAACAATGGTCAATATCGCTCAGGACTGAATACTATTATATCTAAATACTGTAGCCTGTATAGTGGACATATAACGAGGTGCCTTCTTCACGTTCTCCTTTTCAGATCCTTTGTTTTCCTGCATTTTTTGGCAGGGGCCATGGGTCGAGGTGGGGGGGGGGTGGCAGTGGTTAAATAAATACATGTTCAAAACGCTTAAATTCCATTCCAGGTGGCTTGGTGGGTTTGCTGTTGTCTCCCTCCTACAGGTTTGGAGGTTCGAATCTGGCCTCTGCTTTGCCAGGGTGGAGTTGGCATTCTCAGTGCAGTCTGCAGTCTGGGTTTCCACCTGCCCTTAGGTTAATTCGCCCATTTTGTATGCATGTGGTCAATAGGGGGAGTCAACACCACTGATTTTGTTCTTGATCCGATCCGATTCAATACTAAGGTTTTTATCACCAATACCGATATTTGGTACTAGCCTGGCCCTGATGATAGAATTTGCTGACTGAGGATGGCAAGCGCCATCAGATGGGTTGTTCCATTTCCCTATTCGCTAGTGCCTGTACCCCTGAAGATCTTCCTCTTTCGCCACCTAATGGGCAACCCTGCCTGGTAGCAGATTAGGCGCTTGAGTACTATAATATAAGAGTTTAAATCCTTTAGTTGCAGGGGGGGGCTGGGTGTTCTGGCACCCTCGGCGAGATTCTGCTGAGTGCCCCCCACCCCCCCATCCGGGAATGATGTGCAGCGTCCCAGAAATCTGGCCACAGAATTGATAACAAACTTACACAGGAGTGTGACTACAGATCTTCTCCCCCCCTCTCCCCCACCCCGTCGACAACTTTTACCATCAGCACCGCCCTGCTGGTCAGTTTCACACACAGAATGCCCCTAAAATTCCCCCTCATACACCTACCCAAAATCAGTATGATTAAGCCATCTTAACCCTATGTTGTTTATAGGCAATATTTGTTAACATAGAACTTATGAACAACATAGCATTAAGAAGGTTTCGGAAAACTCACCCTAAGGTAGGATGTCTGATTCAGCATTTAAGCTCCAGTAATCTCAGGATTCAATTCTTTGAAGGACTGTGGCTGCAGGACGATCACATCAGACCTTTTTTTTTCCTTTAGATTTTTTTTTCCACTTGGTTTCTGTTTCAAAAATGTAATAAACATGATCTAATAAGGTAAAATGAATATAAATGTAATAGCCTCACCATTGTGTATTGCCTACAGGTGCAGTTATGGACTTGACATTAATATCCAATACAGGAGCTTCCTCAGTCTCAAAATTCTTCCTGAGCTGCATATCAGGAGAGAGTGACCCTGAGCAGGTCGAGCTTCAAATTAAAAGGGACAACAGCATCGTCCAGCTGGCATCGCTGCCAACATATAAAACAGAGCAGTCCCGTCCGCAGGAGATCAAAGTAAATGAGTTCCGCAACTTGAACAAGCAGGGCATCTTCTACTGCATCGCTCAGAAGGACCAGAAGAGGCTCACGGCCGTCACACTTATCAGCAACTTTGAGAAAGGTACTATACTTGTACCCTGAATGATGTGATGACATCTGACACAGGATTTGGTTAAACTGAGTATTTCAGCAGTGCTGTATCATTTTTGATAGAGCCGCCTGCCTTGTGTTATGGAGTTTTCTCCATGTTTGCACTGCTGCGCCCACAGATCAAAAATGACATCACATAATGCACAGCTGTGTGTTGGAGTCCGATTTGGGGGGTGCCCTGGCCGTCTGCCCAGTGCTTGCTAGGGTAGATGCCAGACCCCATCCTATACAGCAGAAGTTGGGTTGTTGACACCTAGGGGGTCTTTAGGGTCTTCAAATGATTCAGAATGGTTACGAGTTTATTTTGCGTCACCCCCCACCACCTGACAGATTTTACTGTATCATGAGCAATCAGTTTAGTTTTCGGTTGACGAATTTTGTCACACCCTGCCCCCCCCGCCCCACCCCTTGACTATTGTCAAAAAAATTGATAATCACTGCCATGCACGATAAGTGATATGGAAGATGGATATGTAGACAGATGCTCATTTATTGCACCAATCCTCTCCCTATATGGCCATAGCTTCCTGGTTAAAGAGAAGCATTCTGGGAATGGAAGGGTTAATTTAGTACAATTACTTGCATTCTGACACTTATTTTCCTGCTTTGTTTCATTTCTCTTGTCTTGTAGTAATGCGGTATATATGAATAGATAATTCATGGGGGTAAAGTTTAAACACACCGTTGGTGAACATGCTAGCAGGATTGTAGAGCTTGGTGATTTTCCACCATGTTGTAACTGAGTGTGATTTACCAATTATGTCTGTTTTTTTCTGTATTGCTGAATAATATTCTGCTTTTTGTGCCATTTACTAGGTAAATGTTACATTTATAACCAGATATACATAGGATGCCCAGAAATTAAGAATAGAGACTATGATTTTGTTTCAACCAGCTAAATATACTTTCTGGAACTGAACTATCCAACTCTGTTTATAATGGTGTTCTAATTTAGTTGCTTAATTTAAATACATACACTATATTGCCAAAAGTCCTGGGACACCCCTACAAATCATTGAATTTAGGTGTTACAATCACTTCCATAGCCACAGGTGTATAAAATTAAGCACCTAGGCTTGCAGACTGCATCTGCAAACATCTGCGAAAGAATGGGTCGATCTCAGGAGCTCAGTGAGTTCAAGTGTGGTACCGTGATAGGATGCCACCTGTGCAATAAGTCCATTCGCCACTGGACTCTAGAGCAGTGGAGACATGTTCCCTGGAGTGACGAATCACGCTTCTCTGTCTGGCAATCTGAAGGACGAGGCTGGGTTTAGCGGTTGCCAGGAGAACGGTACTTGCCTGACTGCATTGTGCCAAGTGTAAAGTTTGGTGGAGGGGGGATTATGGTATGAGGTTGTTTTTCAGGGGTTGGGTTTGGCCCCTTAGTTCCAGTGAAAGAAACTATTAATGCTGCAGCATTTGAAGCCATTTTGGGCAATTTCATGCTCCCGGTTTTGTGGGAACAGTTTGGGGATGGTCCCTTCCTGTTCCAACATGACTGTGCACCAGTGCACAAAGCAAGGTCCATATGGACATGGATGAGTGAGTCTGGTGTGGAGGAACATGACTGGCCTGCACAGAGCCCTGATCTCAACCTGAGAGAACACCTTCTCATGCTATATCAGTGCCTGACCTCACAAACGCTCTCCTGAAGAATGGTCAAAAATTAGGAACGCACGATATTCATCAGATAAAATATCGGCCGATATGTGGTAAAATGAAATCACCTTTATTGTTCCGATAAATAAAGGACATCCGATAAATAGATCCGATAAAGTAGGCTAATAGAATTCGTGAAAGTGCTTGCTGGCAGGTAGCGCCTTTTAAAACAGGCTGTGTCGTGCTCATGATGTCTGACTGATAAGGAGCGCCAGCAAACTGTTTACAGCTCAGCTGTTAGGCCGTTGATGCAGTCACGATGATGCAGCTTCGAGGTACCCCGAAAGTCTGAAGTTCACCCTTACCGCTGCAGCAAGTTCACATTAATAAAATGCATCTATAAATGACTTTTTAGAATTGTGTTTTTATTTATCACTATGAAGAACTTGTTTGCACTTAGCCTTACAGTAGAACCAACATGTTTCATTAGTTTATTAATGTACATTTAGTTCGGTAGCAATCAGTGTTTCATAGTGCACTCTAACGGCTGTAGCAAGAGTTTAGATCAGTAAACTACATTCATAAATGTGTTTCTAAAAGTGTGTTTTTATTAATTAAGAGCTCCTTTGCATTTAGCTCAATAGTACAACCGATGACACAGTACGGGAGTACTAAGGTATGGGGGCTAAACACTCAGGAACACGGAAAACTTATGAGGTTAATGACCAGACTAAGGAAAGACTCACAGGGAAGCTCTAAAATACACTGAATCATTAGACAAAACTAGAAACAGCTGGTAACCAGGAGGATTTCTCATGAGGTACAGTAAATGAGGGGGGCATGGCACACATGAGGAGTGGCACGATCAGGGTGTGACAACCAACGTTTTATTACAACCATATTTTTAGCTGGATAGCAACATGTTTTATTGGTTATTACTTAAATAAAATGTTTATGAAAATGTGTTTTAAAAATATTTTAATTAAGAAAAATGTAACTTTAATTTTACATTTAACTTGATGGTGACATTTTCTTAATCGATATGATTATACTGTTTACTGTTATAGTTAGGCCAGTGCTTCTAAAATGTCAGTTTCATCAGTGCATCTTAGATTTTTTAGTCTCCTGGATGCACAAACTGCAGATTATATGAAAATTATAGTAAATATAATCATATGAACGTATTGGTTATCGGTATTGGAATCGGACATGACAAGGATTTATTTATCAGGTATCAGTTAAAATTTTTCATATCGTGCATTCCTATCAAAAAATCTCATAAACACACTCCTAAACCTTGTGGACAGCCTTCCTAGAAGAGTTGAAGATGTTATAGCTGCAATGGGTGAGCTAACTCCATATTAAAGACTACATATTAAGAAGGGGATGTCAGTGAAGTTCATGTGTGTGTAAAGGCAGGTGTCCCAATACATTTGGCAATATAGTGTATGTTTTGTAAGTAAGTTTTGCTAACTGTATTATACATATTTTGTATAATAATCTGTTTTTTTTTATTTTCTTTGTGCAAGAACAATTTCATCCAAGTCAGCTTACAGTAACAGCCAGCCCTGGAGATACAGTCAATCTGGTCATGCATGTTCTAGCCCCCCAAAAGAGAGATGTGACATGGAAATATAATGGTGAGTCACCATCTGAAATCATCAAGAATTATCAATTTTCCAGATTCACTGAGCAAGGCACTAAATTGCTTCATTGACTGTCTGACTCTGCTTTTCAAATAACTGTAAAGAACATAATCTGTGTTTTAAGTATGGCTGTCAAAATAAACACGTTAATCATTACAATTAATTTCAAATACTTAACACATTAAAAGAAATTGATGCAATTAAAGCAATTAACGCAATAAACAATGTCATCGCACCATATATTGTGTGGCAACCATGTAAACCATATAAATTATCATACGAGACATTTTTTTGTACTGATGTAATTCATGACCTACTGCGTTGTTATATTTGAAATATGCATCCTTTATGATTACTCTGCATTGATTTTGTGATAGATTTTTACATTTAAATATGCATTATGACAAGCTTTAGCTTTAAGAAGTAAAACAAGTTTTAATTGCGATTAATCGTGATTAATTGTAAAATGTGCGATTAATTAGTTAATTTTTAAAAATTGATTGACAGCCCTAGTTTAAAGATATATTTTGTTCATATAAAGACAGTCTGTCTCACTGACTGTTCACGTGTTCTGGGGTCCCGCAGGAAACTTTTACTATACTACACACTGGACTGAGTTTACGAACAACACGGCCACCTTGCTTATAGAGGGACTGACGAAAGGCCATGAAGGTGTCTACAGTGCCAACTACATGGGAGACAGCCCCCTGTATGGCACTTACATGAGGCTTATCGTTAGAGGTATGGCTGCTGTTCTCCATGTCCAAGCTGAAACCTGCTGCATTTCCATACAGCCAACAACATGTGTGTTTGCATTCACCAGCATGCAGAGATAAGAAGTGGGGTCCTAATTGTGACCAGGACTGCCCCAACTGCCTGAATGGAGGCGTTTGTCATGACATCGAGGGTGACTGCATCTGTCCACCAGGCTTCATGGGAACACACTGTGAAACCGGTGAGGCGACACTTTCAGGGCAGGCTTGTCGGACCAAAGCCGGAACATATAAAAAGAATGCAAAAGCATTTGTTTTCTTAAATTTCAGCACAGATTGATTGTGACGGTGGATCAGTGGGTCGCTCTGTTTGCTTAGGTTTTCAGGGTTGGGGGTTCAAGTCATGTTATGTGGCTTTCCAAAAAACTCTATCTGCCCATAATTTGTCTGTGTGCCTGGTGTGAAACTGGTATCTGGTCCAGGCTGTTTCCTGGGATAACCTCCTTGAATATCTTAGGGATGAACCGATCGATCGGCCAGCGATCGGAATGGACTGATTTTCAGCCTGATCGGTGATCGGCCGATCAGTCTCACGTATTTCCGATTGCGAACTGATCTTGCGCATGCGCAATAAATTATATGCGCAGTTTCAGACGCAAAAATGTCCGAAAATTGCAATCAGTGCATCCGTAATTCTACTGAGACATTATCACTAAAAATTAATTAAAATATCAGTGACTATTGCATCAATAAAGACTTTATTATTATCCCACAGAAATTGGTACATGTGCAGC
Source organism: Stomatorhinus ivindoensis (assembly GCA_019775895.2). Taxonomy (NCBI): domain Eukaryota; kingdom Metazoa; phylum Chordata; class Actinopteri; order Osteoglossiformes; family Mormyridae; genus Stomatorhinus; species Stomatorhinus ivindoensis. Next base: position 17,524,857 of record JABFEB020000033.1, read on the forward strand.
TGTTTCTGCTGAGATTCTCGCCAGACTGAATCGCCTTAGGATTCATGGCACGAACTTCCTTATCCTTCTTGATGGGCCTCTGTGACTATCTCTGCTTTCCAGGTTTTAATTGCCCTTCAGACTATGAATGATTCCCTTAGCAGTCTTGCATTTAGTTTGCACCCTTTTGATCATAAAAACTTCAAGCTTCCCGAAGACATGACATACTGTCGGGATTCTGTAGTGTTACTTTCTGCTGCTGACATTTTTGGTGGGAATGGGTAGCATAGCCTGTTTTGCTGATTCCTTTAGCCATATCTCTGTATTTAAACGGACTGCGTGCAACTTGCTAGTAAAGGTTTCATGCTGATAACTTGGTTCCTTGTGGTTAGTTTTTAGTTTGAGGCAAATTCCATTGGGTTTTTCCCTTATGCAACTAAGCTGGAGTCATTTACACACCTGTTTATATTCTGTAAACTCACAGGTTGACCTAGAGTTAAGACAGGGATTTTCTCTATTTTAAAATCATTCAAATCACAACTGCCGCACAAAGATAAAAGTTATTTGAGCCAATGTGTAATTTATAAGTAGTTTTTGTTAAGCTTGTAAATGATTTTGTTTGTTTTTGAAGTTTGAGGGTTTCAAATTCCGTTTGCATTTTTAAGAAAAAATAAATGCAAAGTGAAGTAACATAATTTTGATGATTAATGTTTCAAGACTCTATATATCAAACGTGTAGAAGCTTCTGTTGGACATCAAAAATCACCAAATACTCAGTTTGGGGACTCTGCAACATCTTCTTGATTTATTCTCCCGTGAACCGATACAGATTTATGGACTGCTGATATACATGTGGGTATTATTTCTTTCTCTGCTGTAAAACACTCCTGTTGGCTATGCTGGTTTTCTCATTTTCTTTAAGCTTGCAGAGAGGGAATGTTTGGTCAGAACTGCCAGGAATCCTGCCAGTCAGAGCAGAACTGCAAAGGGTTGACCTTCTGTCTCTCTGATCCCTTTGGCTGCACCTGTGCCAGCGGGTGGCATGGAGCTCACTGTACCAGACGTAAGATTTTTTTTGTTATGCTTCTGGCATTTTGTTAAAGTTTTGCACAAAGCATAAGCAGATTTTCTATAAAATGACAGAGTTGAATCATGAATGTGTTATGTTTCCATTAATGCGTGTCATGCAAATAATTTGTGTGATTTTTAATCCTGCAAGATTAAGATCTATGTCTTGTACTTCAACATGGAGCAGACTATGTAGAGTTAGTAGGTCTAGAAGAACTATTTATCATGTCCTACGTATCTACCATTTTGCAGCTTTTGTGATATCTAAGTATTTAGTTACTTTTACAGCATGCATATTCAAAGTACACATAGACTATGTCAATGGAAATCCCACTAGTAGAGGGAGCACTCCCCCCACTATAAATGTGCCTCCCCAATTCGACAGCTTGTGGCAAAGACATGTATGGCGCTGGTTGCAAGTTACACTGCAGGTGCAAGAACAACGGAGTCTGTAATCGATTCAGCGGGTGCCAGTGTCCTGCCGGCTGGTGGGGGCGCAACTGCGAGAAATCGGGTAAATATGAATCTTGGAGGTATGATATCATTAAAAATCCGCCAACAGTCAGAAAATGGCAACCTGACCCTCAGTTGCTCATGTTCTTGTGGCAGACCATGCACCCCAGATTCTGGACATGGAGAGCAGTCTCGAGTGGAACCGTAATTCTAGCCCGAAGATCCTGTGCTCTGCCAAGGGCACCCCCTTGCCGAGCCACACCAGCATCGAGCTCCGCAAAATGGACAGCACCGTTCTGAAGGTCAGAGGGGATCTTGTGTGGCATTATTAGTTGGGATAGCTCCAATGGCAGGGGGGATCGATATTCCATGCAGCGGCATTTTCGACGTAAACACCCCTGTCTGATGAACACTCAGGCCTCCCATACGACGATGGATTCCAACAAGAGCACGGCCCAATTTGAGATTCCGCAACTATCCTTGGAGCATGGGGGGGTTTGGGAATGTCGTGTTGCCACCAATGGGGGGCAGGACAGTCGCAAATTCAACCTGACCGTTAAAGGTAAGGTCACCCGAATCCTTTTTTTTCAAACGTGCTTTTGCATGACGCCTCACAGCTCTTTTGGTCTTGAAAACCCTTTCTGTCACTAAGACGTTTGGAAATAAGCGAAAGGCTGTTTATTAATATAACCCCAACCTTGCATCAGGAGTTGCTGGATAAATGGGGGATCCAGCCCTTTGTCCCCAGGCTTTGCTCTGACATGTAGATGTGTGTCTCTTAGAATAGCGACATTGCATCTTCAGAAACCAGAGATTTCTATATACCTGTACTGTACTAATGCTAAATAGAAGCAGATTGAAAGCTGTTTAAACACCTGCATTAATTAACACCAGTGATCTGAATTGTGTACTTTAATGCCCATCTTGATAGTGTTGTTTGTTTACTGTAGCCATTTCAGCATTTGTTTTTTTCCCACCAGAGCCACCTTGTCCCCTGACGCCTCCAAAACTATTGGAAAAGAGGAGCAAACAGCTGATTGTCAATCCTGTGGTCACTTACAAAGGCGATGGGCCAATTGTCTCCACCAAGCTCCTCTACAAACCAATGGAAGCTGAAGTTTCTTGGTCTTCCATCATAGGTAGTTGCCACGTTGTCTCATCTTGAATCCTTGACATATGAACATACACGCCGTCTCTGTGGGTGGTGACCTTCTACCCCATCACCTTTCAGTTTACGGCATGGAGCCCATCACTTTAATGAACCTGAAGCCGTCCACCAGGTACTTTGTTAAGCTCCAGCTCACGCGTCCTGGGGAGGGGGGAGAGGGTCCTCCGGGGCCTGAAGCAGTCATGGAGACAGACTGCCCGGGTGAGGACACAGCATGCTTCACCCTCTTTTCATGTATTCATCT
>JABFEB020000033.1:17529870-17551033 GCA_019775895.2 Stomatorhinus ivindoensis
CTAACCCCACCCGAGCAGGCCTGCCAGTCTGTGGGCACAGTGCCGCCTCTGTCCATCCACACAGCTCTAACCCCACCAGAGCAGGCCTGCCAGTCTGTGGGCACAGTGCCGCCTCTGTCCATCCTCACAGCTCTAACCCCACCCGAGCAGGCCTACCAGTCTGTGGGCACAGTGCCGCCTCTGTCCATCCTCACAGACCTAACCCCACCCGAGCAGGCCTACCAGTCTAGGCAGTGCCTCCTCTGTCCATCCACTCAGCGTACTCTCTGCTCTGTTGGCCGTGCAAAGCATCAGGTCGAAGTTCGTCGCATGCATGTTTGTGTGACAACTTACTTCAGTCAGTTTGCATAAGGGCGTATCTGTGCACACTTTTGTTCTGTTTTTTGAACCATAAATTAATGACACTGTCGTTCTTGTGCCGCAGGCTCACCCAGCTTCCCCCCAACTATGCAGGGTGTGGGAGGACGGCCAGGGAAGGACGACTACCAGCTCCTGGTGGCTGTGGTGGGCTCCGTGACCGTCACCTGTGTGACCATCCTGGTGGCCCTGCTGGGACTCTTCTGCATACGGAAGCTTGTGTTCAGTCGGCGCAAAACCTTCACCTACCAGTCTGGATCTGTGAGCGGCACTTCTGTCTTACACTGGGGTGGGATTGTTGCTTCAAGGGCCCAATTCAAAAACTCTCTATGGGGCCCTCTGCCCCCCTCAGATGATTCAAAAACTGAATAAATAGCTAGTGAGCAGAGTCAGAAGATCACAGCTAACTAGCTGGTTAACAGGACACACTGCTTCAGCGTCTCGGAAATAAGAAACATGTTTATTTAATATTCAGTGTAGCGACTGTGTCAAAATCTCAAGGGCCCCAGACAAATGCATGGGTGGCAAGGTGGTAATGACCACCACTGCCGTCAAGGTCAAGCTAGGACTGTTTTAATACTGCTGTTATTTACATACCAGGGATCCAGTCTAAAGAAAACTCAAGAAAGTAGCTATTTAGTTTTACCGTGATTCTTAACGGTACAACGATGCATTCTGGTGCATAGGCACATAATTGTGGAAGACCAAGTGTGAGTAAGTAAGTGTTCTCAATGGTTGGTCATGCAGGGAGAGGAGACCATTCTGCAGTTCAACTCCGGGACGCTGACGTTGACCCGTCGGCCCAAGCCGCAACCAGAACCGCTGACCTACCCCATCCTAGAGTGGGAGGACATCAAGTTCGAGGATGTCATTGGGGAGGGCAATTTCGGGCAGGTCATAAAAGCCATGATCAAGAAGGACGGCAACAAGATGAGCGCGGCCATTAAAATGCTGAAGGGTAAGACACAACTGGTGAATCTCAATATTCATACTCAATCGTACTTGTGTTCTCGTGTTCTCGTTTTATGTCATCTTCCATTGCTGAAGACCAGTGCAAATATTAAGAACACAAGTACACGAGCGCGAGAATCCCTGGATAAAAATCCCTGGATGTTGGTCACACTCCGCACCAAATATCAAGGATACAAATGAGACCAATCATCATCAGTCATTGAGCCCCAAGTTCATTCTCGTGAGGCAAGTTAGCAAGACCAGTCTACCAAGACCACAAGAAACATCTTTGCATTGGTATTGAGATTCACCCAATGAGTCCATTAAGCGAACAAAAGTGCACATGAATAGCTATAGTGTCAAGGCATACAGTACATGTAGGTGGAAAGCACGTCATTGGATACAAGTGCGAAATAAGTAATTTTGTATTGGTTTAAAAAATCATTGATAGGTTGCTCTTTCTGATTACTGTACGATACCTCTTACCTTGTAGAGTTTGCGTCAGAGAATGACCATAGAGATTTTGCGGGTGAATTGGAGGTTCTCTGCAAGCTGGGCCAGCACCCCAACATCATAAACCTGATCGGGGCCTGCGAGAACCGTGGTGAGTGGCCTGACCTTTGACCCCACCCTGGGAGGGGGCTTCGGAAATAGCCTTAACCTTAGTCTTAATCCTGAGAAACTAGGTTAAATGACAATGGCTACAAAGCTCTCAAAATGTGTTAAGGCTACCATGTCTAAGAGTTTACAAGCATTGTTTATCCTGCACAGCCACAAAAGTTATAAACACAAGAAGTGATGTTGACCTTTGTAGTTTTAAATCTCTTCTGTAGGGAAGCATTTCAATTGTAATTGCATTGCAATTAATTCCTGCACAGAATCTGACGTAAGCTTGATGCTTTTAGGGTATCTCTACATCGCCATTGAGTATGCACCCTACGGGAATCTGCTGGACTTTTTGAGAAAGAGCAGAGTCCTAGAGACAGACCCCGCCTTCGCCAAGGAGCACTGCACAGCATCCACATTAACCTCGCAGCAGTTGCTGCAGTTTGCCGTCGACGTGGCCACCGGCATGCATTACCTCAGTGACAAACAGGTACGTCCTGTACAGCCAGTCGTCTGTAAGTCCTTGGCCCTCGTTTGCTTAAGTCTGACGTAATGCAGGATGTAAAACTGTACCATAATGGTGGAACTGCTAACATTACTCACCATAACTTCTTTATTCAGCGAAGCATTGTTAAGGGTGAAAGGAGGGCTATGTTCCATTAATTGAAACTGAGTTTGAGCTGTTCTCCAGGGAGGGATGATCTGTGTATCGGGACACACTCGGTATGCACAATGAGATGGATGAAAACATTGCTTAACACGGACAGAACCTAAATTCACAAGTAGATGTTCAACATGTGAAATATTATGCTAACTGTGTCTGTGAGGTCTGTGACTAATTCTGGTTATTAAAGCTAATTTTTTAGCTTTTTTGATTTTAGATCAATTAGAACACTGAGGTACACAGCACTGCGGCATATTGGCTTGTACCCAACTTGAGCCCAGAAATGGTCCGAAACTGTCATACGAGTCAAACACCATGACTTAAGCGAATGAGCATTAAACAGCCCACGAATGGTCCTGCCAAATACTGGGCTGCTCCCAGGTGCTTTATGGGGTCCAAAGCATTAACAGTTTTCCAGTCTTAGCTTGTCTGACTTGGCAGTGTCTTGAAGGTGCTGTACCTTTAAGCACTGCTGTGTTGGCTCATTGGTAGATCGCCAAGCCTGCTGTATACTCACTTCTGTTGATAGGCAAGCAAATCAAAATTAAAAAAGCAAAAGTCAAAAACAATTTTAGAAGGGAAAAATAATACTTATTAAACCATTTCATAATATTTGATTAAGTTAAAAGATTTAATTCACGGTATGCAAAAATATTTCTTTGCTTTATTTCCCAAAACTTATACCCCACTCAAAACAGTAAACTTAATACACATAACTTATTAAGAAATTTTCACAAGGCTTCCTGGATAATCTTTTCTTCCAGTGAAGCTGAGAAAGAACCCAGTTGCATAATAGAAACTGAATCTGAAGAGGCGCAGGAAAAGTAAAACTTCTATTCACTCAAATTGTAGAAAAATTGTTTTCACAGCAAAATTTCACCCAATAAACAAGATCCTCAAAAGAGTCTAAACCCAAAAACCACAATGTTCGTGCAGTGTCCTGGGGCACCAAACACTTTGTCCATTAGCCTGAATAACGAGCAACACAGCTGAATAACAGCCTGGTGCATCTTTAACTACTAATTATTTAATTGACTTGTAAGCAGGTGAGCTTGAGTGAGAAAATCTGAAGTTTTCCCTCAGCTCCCTCTGGTGGCTAGGTCGAGATGTGACCGAGGTTGACCTTATAAGGTTTGTTTCTGTGTCTGTGCTGACTAGGTTGTTGTACTTTTTCTATTTATACTCTAACTAAAGGAAGAAAATCCTTGATTATTAAATAATTGCTCTTCTCTCCTCCTTCCAGAAAACTTGATTCACGGTTATCAGTGAATTGATCAAATGTATTAAAAATACAAGCGAATGGTAAAACTACATTAAGATGAGGATCTGGTCACAGTCAGTGATGTTCCGTTTAGAGGCTATTCCCCTCTGTCCAGTTTATTCACAGAGATTTGGCTGCCAGGAACGTGCTGGTGGGAGAGAACCTCATGGCTAAGATCGCCGATTTTGGGCTGTCCAGGGGAGAGGAGGTGTACGTGAAGAAGACCATGGTGGGTGTTGCCAGACCAGCTGGATGCCATGCTGAGCTAGAATGGATTTCGCTGCAGATGTGATGTTATGAGTTTGGAGGGTGACATTACTCAGAAAACATGGGCATTGATGCTAGGGATGGATGAATGGATGCTCACCTAAGACAATGTCTGAAAACTTTCTGTACCTCCTCACTACCCATATATATTACTTGTAATTGCTTTCTGTCTATGATTCCCACATTAATTTACTTATTTTAATCTATTGATTGTACTTTAAAGATTAGTTAAACAATTTTTTTTACATTCCTCATTTTTTTCTTTCAGGGAAGGTTACCTGTACGATGGATGGCAATCGAATCATTGAATTACAGCGTCTACACCACCAAGAGTGACGTGTAAGTCGCGCGCCTTCAACAAGCTGCTTTTAACTTGGGATCGGTGTGCATTTTCAATTACACGGGTCTTAGTTTATATCCTACCAATCAAAGGCAAATCGGCATGGTTTTGCAGTGCCAGTTTCACACTGTTCAACAAGCTGGTCGTGGCTCGGGTAGTGTTGTCCTGCTGATATTGCATGTAGGGCACAGATAACATTACTAGGACGGAAAAGCAAAACATAATGACTGGCGCCACTATTTTTACGCGCCAAAGAACGTTCTGTGCCTAAATTGGAAATGAAAAGGAAACCGGAGGTTCGGCCACCATGAACTTTGTACTTCTATGAATTATAGGGCTGCAGTTTGGCCTGTCTTTCAGAACCAGAGAGGTACATCTTGCACACCACAGAGAACTGCTGCAGAGATAACCTAAAGCCACAAGCGGCTGACCGTTACTTAGTGTTTACTTAACAGAGAAGTAAAATGTGCTTCGCAGGCGATGTTACCAGCGACCAAGAAGTACCGTATGGGTTCTGGGCAAAGGGATGTTCATGTCTTTTTCTAGTGTTTATTTAATCCAAAAAAGAAAATAACACGCATGAAATTTTAATTCCCCTAACAGGAAAATCCTTAAAGCAGCTGTGTTCTGACACCTGTGCTGTATGTTTGAGGAGTTCATTTGAGCACATTGTTGCTAAATATTCTTCCTTTATTTCAGGTGGTCCTTTGGCGTGCTTCTTTGGGAGATTGTAAGTTTAGGTAAATGAACAGTAAGCTAAACAGATAATTAATGCTTGTTGAAGTTTATTGGCTTTTCTCCTGAGGTGGCAGATCTTAATCATGTCAACTACAACTGTTGACTTATTAGAGGAGCTCTGATCTCACTTACTACCACAGATCTAGTACCACAGGCAACCAGATAGACCCTGTGGGAAGATGTAGAAACATCTCTGATAAGGAAATTTCATGACTGTGCCTGCAGTCAGGAATAATGGTTATCTGTCTGGTATTTAAGGTTAGATTTCATGAAAATTAATACCGAAGTAGGTATTTTAGCTCTTATTGCCCTACAGATACCATCATCCAGACTAGGTCAGTTATTTTTTGCCATGTAGCTATGAAGAAATTCAGTTGTGTGTGGAATCTGTTCTCCCCGCGTGGTTGTGGGATTCACCGCCCCTGTTCAGAAACGTGCCAAGGTAAATTGGAGTTACCAAATTGTCCATAGGTGTGAAAGTGTGTGAATGGTGTGTGAATGTGTGTGAATGTGTGTGTGGCCTGCAATGGGTTTGTACCCTGTGCTGGGTTACTCCCTGCATTGGGATCATAACTCATGGTATAGCCTTCAGACTCTAGCAACCCGGCACTGGACAAGCGAGTATAGAAAATGGATGGATAGATGGATGAATGGATGATTGGAACTTTATCAAAGGTATATAGCAGGGTCAACCCTGATGCTTAAAAGACTAACCCTCAACCTTAATATAATTTAAGGTTTATCTGTATATCAAGCCCACACATTCAGCCACCATAAAACCCTACTACCTTGTTCATTATCCTTTTTTGGGTTGTGTCGCAAACCCACTGAGACTGTATATACAGCATGCAGGGATGACGGTCCTGATACTGAACTGTACCTTGTCTCCCCCAGGGGGGACCCCATATTGTGGCATGACCTGCGCTGAACTTTACGAGAAGTTGCCTCAGGGCTACAGGATGGAGCAGCCTAAGAACTGCGATGATGAAGTGTAAGTACTCACAACAAGCCAAGTATAAGTACTCACACAGAGTGTAAGTACTCGCACTAAGGATCAGTGATGGTGAAGTTTTCCACTGCACCAGGTACCATACTGTTTAAAACAGGGGTGTCCAATACGTCGATCGCGATCCACTGGTCGATCGCAAAGTTCATGTGGGTAGATCGTATGGCATAAAAAATAGAGGATGGGTGACGCGTTCAAACGCGGCAGCTGCTGCAAATCTCTAGCAAGGTACTGAATCCCCTAGTTTGCCTCCAATTTATTTCTACTAAAGTTAAAAATACGTCATATTCGAAGTGTGCTTGCCTCATCTGTCAGTCTACCATGGCTATTCCGCAGAAGGGGAATGTGGAGCGGCGTTTTCGGACTCTTCTTAAAAACTGCGACATTAACTTCCGTCCGAAAAGCGAGCTGAGAAATAGGAAGGTGAAGGAACTAAAATCCCAGTTCAATTAAAAAATAATTTCAATTATTAATAAAGAATGCTCAATAATTGTATACATAAATATATGTTTTGCATTTTTATAGTAGATAGATCATTTTGACTTGGTCATTTATAAGTAGCTTGCAAGCTGAAACCTTTTCAGGCTTATCGAGTGCATGTTTAAAATTAAGTTTAAAATTAAATCTGCTGCTTTTGCATGAGCGCTGCATGCATTCTCTGAGACACTCATAATAAGTTTCATCCTTGCTGTTTAAATCACTCCTAGATGGGTTTCTGAGAAACTTTTTTGCCTTATAAAAACCCCAGTATTTATTAAAACAAAATTACATTCCAATGCTGAGCTGTATATTATACGAAATAACTTATTTCTTGTCATGCCATTCAGATGCCATTCATTGATGTGTTCTTTAGACCAGATCGCAATTAAAGCTTGGATCTCTTCATTTGTCCATGCATCGATTATTACTACTTTTATTTATTGTTTGAGTTTGTTTATTGTTGTTTTTTGAGTTCATAACTTTTTCAACAATGCCGTATATTTCTGTTAAAGATGCAGGCTATTTGCATAACCAATTGACAAAAAAAGCATTTCAAGATACCACCCCAAAGTACCAAAAAATTTCCCCAGTTGGTTTGGCACGTTACCGGAACTTTTACTACTGGTACTTCACCAGAACTCAATGGAAAAGGGAAAGTACTGAAAAGCACAGTATGTGGTGTAGTGGAAAAGCGCCGTCACTGGGCACAAGCACCTTTGACAGTCTCAGTATATGAAAGGAAATGATTTATTTGCCGGTTGTACAAGTATGAGTACAGTAAGTAAGTAAAGTTTATTTATAAAGTACCTTTTGTAGACACAGGGTCACAGTGTCCTTTTCATTTTAAAACTGGTTATAGAAATGAGGTTAATACCAATAAAAACAAAGAGCAGTTGTCTTAAGGCATCATGAAAATAAATATCCCCAGGGATTCGCCTGTACTGTGGCGCTGGGGTTAGCATAGGCGTGAGTAATACACTAATGCTACATGCTAGCCAAAAGCAGGTTTAAAAACAACTCGTTTTCAGCAGACATTTAGACTTATCAACTTAACAGTCTTCAGACCACAAGGATACTGGAAGATCATTGCAAAGTCTGGATGCAGCAACTGCAAAGGTCACCTTGGGTCTTTAAATGTGTTCGAGGAACCGATAATAGTCCCTGAGCTGAAGACCCAAGGAACCGGCTCGCAATGACACTGTGTCTGTGACATATTCTGGAGCCTGGCAATGCAGGGCTCTGTACATTAAATGCAAGATCTTAGCATGAAGCCAGTTTAAAGAAAATTAAATGGCGGTGAGTTGTAAGCAATCTATTGGACCTTGTTATGAGCCTAGCAGCAGCATGTCGAAGTATAGATACATTGGAACGCTTCTTCTCACGCCTCCCGTAACCTGCCCTCCTCTGAGACACACACACTTACATACAGTATAAGTGAGAGTGACATTTGGGGTCTGATTGTGAAGTTATCCATTTTTTTGGTGGGGGGGGGGGCTGGTTAGAGGCCTTTTTCAGGGGCTTGCTGACCATGTCACTGTTTTCCCTGAGCATAAGATTCAAACCAGCAGCCTTCTGATCATAGGCACAGAGGCCTATTCCACTGTACCGTACACCACCCCCAAGTAATAATAATAATCAATACTTTATTGATCCCCATGGGGAAATTGTCTTTTCACCTCCCTCAACTTGCTCTTCGTAGAGTAAGCTGTCTGTGACGGGCAGCCACCTGTAGCAGTGCACCTGAAGCTGGGGGTTAAGGGCCTTACTCAAGGACCTGCAGAGGCTGGGTTTGAACCAGCGACCTTGCGACTACAAGCACACAGGTTCAGCCCACTGCACCACACGCTGCCCCTTACTGTTATATAACATGTGAAAACTTGTCGCATCTGCAGGTATGAGCTAATGAGACAGTGCTGGAGGGATCGGCCCTACGAGAGACCCCCTTTCACCCAGATTTCCGTGCAGCTCAACAGAATGCAGGAGGCCAGAAAGGTAAGGCACAGACCCTAACCCATGTCTGGGTTTGCTTCAGTCTCTCAAAAGCAGAGCATCAGCTGGCTGCTGACCTGGAACGGCTTAGAAATTACCCAAGAGCCCTGGTTGTCTCCATACAGGCGTATGTCAACATGGCGCTGTTCGAGAACTTCACCTACGCTGGAATAGATGCCACTGCAGAGGAAGCCTGACTACCAGCCCACCCGGACCCTGGAGGCCTTGGTAGCTGTATCACCTCAGACCGTTACTGTCTTCCACCTGAAGATCACCGCACCGACGGACTAAGGATATCGCGTGGGGCACAAAGACTGTAGCGGAAACACTGGGAAAGGACACTGAGGTTAATGTCCGGATAGAAAAGCTGTGAGTTCTCAGAGCCAACAGAAGGTGCTCTGGTGGTCATTGCCGAGCTTCTACGCCTCCATAAATGAGGGTTGGCTCTTCTCAACAGACGTGAGGATGGATGTAAGAGTGATAAATGCTACTTCATCACGCCGGGTCCGTGGTGTGTATCTCGTAGGATGCCTCTGTTTTGTTGTTTTGCTGAAAAAAGCGCCAAAAAGAGAGATGCAAAGGAAAGTTATACAAGTGAAACGAAATGTAAATATGTTTTCTTGCATTTATAATTAATCAACATAAAACTGGTATTCATATCAGCAGGTTATCAAATCTGTAAAGCACTTCATTATGAGTCTTTAAAATGGAATATTTTCTGTGCAAATAACCGTGATTTATTTTTCGATGTTAAATTTGACCTGGTTATTTCTTCTTTACATGTCACTATCAGCAAATATATATTTGTTGTTATTAAGTGAAAATGTACAAATTTGTGTATTCCTCAATTTTTTTTAATAAAGTGTCTCTGTGATGACAACATTTACCCAAAAATGGCATGGACTGGAGAACACATGGGCTATAGATGTTACACCACCAAGGTCTGTGAAGAACATTTGAAGGTAGAAGAAGGGGTCACGCATTCTGAGACAATACATCAAAGTAGAATACCGCTAAAGGCGCGTCCTTCACCAGTTCACTTCTAAAGACCTTTGAGATTATAAGAATTGACCAGGGATACAATATTCACGTTGTACACTAGAGGAGTTCCTCGCAGTACTCTGAACAGTTCACCAAAATGGATCATATTCCTGTTGCACAAGAAGCCATTTTTCAATTGCAAGTTCTTAGTGTTTGCCTCTATTGTGAGACAATTTTCTCACCCAGTGCTGAGGGCGTGAGGAGGTTGGGGGGGGGCAGCCGACGTGTCAGCTTCTCAGAACCTTGTGGTCTGCGAGGGCCCGGCGTTTTCACTGCTGCAGCCTGCTGATCTGTCAGGAGATTTCCTCCTGCAGCAAGCCGCAGCCCGGGAGCTGTCACTGTCACACAGGGAGATCGGCGCCAGCATCCGCTGTCTTGTAGCTGCTGTCCGCAGTTCACATGCTTCCCGTATCTGCTGGGCCTCCTGTGTTAACAGGCTTGTGGGCAGTTTGCTTCTCTCTCTTTGGACGCCATAGCTGACATCTTTGTCTTGGGGGCCACTAGACCACTCACATTGTGATATATTTGTGTTACAGGTTGCCACATTGGTAAATAAGGCTCATTTTCTTGCTTTTGGTTTTTGATCAGCTACATTTCCTTTAAAGGCTTCGTATATTCATGCTTTATCATGTAGAATTATATTTTTATCCGTATTCCTTATTAGGTTTGTTGCCAGTTAAGAATAAGCCGTGATTGCTTTAGATTTTCAAAGCTTATTCCAAATGCATGATAACTGTGGGTATAAACATTGCCATGCTGGGACGCTGTTTGCTGAAGAACATACATTTTCTAAATATTTCCATTGCGGGAGGTAAAAGAGTGACAGCATTGAGCAGAGGATCTCCACAGGCTTAGGCTCAGCAGTCACAGTGTTCTTTGGTCAGTGAGCCACGAACCAGATTCATGATAAAAGTTGATCTGTGGGGAAGATGATAAGTTTTTGACTGAATGGGGTGTGACAGCAATAAAAATATCAAATGGGGGGTATTGTTTTTAAACAAAGCTCTCCACAAAGCAATGAAAATAGTCTCATGACCCGCTTCTGGATTGTGACCCAAAACAAAATCGCTGAAACAGAAGATTAGTCACTGAGGACAATTCTGGAGTATAGCTCAATGACCTTAAATGACACTGTCATACAGGAACCTGGCTGCCCGCAGCATGTCACAAATGACCCCCAAACACACCTCACCCTATAATGAGCTACCGATCGCAGGTTGAGAGCATATACCTTCCTCAGTTTGTGAGGAAAGATGGCATCGCTACATATGTGTGTGTGTGTGTGCGTGTGAGCATGTGAGCGGTGTCCAGAAAGATATACAACTGCATGTGTATGTGTGTGCGTGTGTCACACACTGTGCCAGTGTCCGCGGCTGGCAGTGGGGCCCCAGTCTAAGGTTGGCTGCCTCAATCGACTCACACGCGCTTCCTGTTTCACTGGGTACTGTGAGATAGCGCCTGTTAACTCTGTGCTAAGCCACCCCCCAGGGACCTACCCACCCTCACTAAGTCATACACCGACACGCACACACACACATGCACGCAGAAGACGGCAGTCTCCAGAGAGCGGTGATGGGATAAGAACACCTGGCCGCCATGGATGTCCGCCTCGTCAGCTGGGTGACATACGTCTGGATCCAGGCCCAGATCTGGCATGTGCAGGGGTATCAGTCTGGACCAGTCGATTACATGTCAGAGAAAGGTAGGGAGAACTAATAAAAACACTGATAATGCATGAAAACATGAACAAAAATCAGATCTAAGCTTAAAAAAATTGACGTTAGTCTACACAGAACAAGTGAGCCTTTGTTCTGTCTGTTTTAGAGAAATCCAAAAGATGCCTTTGAGTGCTACCCAAGCAAAGTTTAGGAAAGGAATATACAGGAAATGTTTACAAAACACACATCCAAAATAGATTAAAATGGTTTTAAAATACCACAAAACCTTAAAATATGCATTGTATGGATAGTAAAATGACTACCTTTCCTAAATGCAAGATACAAGCTTAAAAATAATCAATAAATGACATCTTTCTGATATTGCAACTTTTATTCATTATAAAGTTATTAAAAAGTTGTAATGTAAATCACCAGTAGAAGTTTGGCATTACTGAGAAACAAAACACAGTTCTAGGCACTGAGGTGGAACGTACCGTAGGTAATCTTTGGGAGTCTTTGTTAACATTGCATTACACTATTCATATGCGTTACAAGAATAATTTAAAGACAGGTTCAAGTTTTTGGAAAGATACATCTAATTTCAACATGCAAGTTATCCTGTGAATGATATGTGGATGGAAAAGTAAATTTTAAACATACAAGCAATAATGAATCATATAATTTGTAAATGGTTAAAAATAAACTGCATTCTGAGAAATATATTAACAGCATAATAATAATTATAGTTCAGCAAAAAGTAAATTTAAGGGGGAAATCCTAAAAATTGTTTAAGGAAATGAGTGCCATCATAGGACATTATTATTAGTGCCTTTTGTAACAAATTCAAGTTTGTTCTGTCAACAGACATTTCCCTTTTGGAAGCAGATAAAAATCCAAAATGTTTCACTCGAACCCTGGAAGATTTCACTTGCTTTTGGGAGGTTTCAGATGACACGCCATATGACTTCTTCTACAAAACCGACGAGTAAGTTACAGATTATGTGACAAATAACCAAGATAAAATTTGCAGACTCAATGCAAATCCACAAAAATGTTAAATGCTGGGGCGCTCCACATACAAATAAAAATCTAATCACGCATTTCACATGTATGGATTCTACTTATATAATGAATCATAACTTCAGATGTAGACAAAACATGTAATTTTAGTAACACTTTAGGGCATGTTTTAGTAATTTATAAACACATTCATAATGCATTATAATGTTTTCATAAAGCATTATAAACATGTCTATTAATATTTATGAAAAGGCATAACACATTATAGCCATGTTTATCATGCATTATGAATGCTTTATGAAGCTCTTATCTATAATGCACTATACCTTTATAATGCCATACAAAGCATCCATAATGCTTATAAAGACCATTATAATGCATTATGAAGGTATCAATAGTGCATTATAGATGAGAGCTTCATAAAACATTCATAATGCATAACGTGTTATGCCTATATAAATATTTATATCCATGTTTATAATGATTTATGAATGCATTATTATTTATTTGTAAATTTATAAATGTGCTTATAAATTTCTAAAAACATGGCCTTACGGTGTTACCAATGTGCTGACTTTTCAGGTAGCACTGTGATTTATCCTTGTCGTTATCTCCAACCTGTGAAATGCTTCCTCACTCCACACATTGAATAACGGTTTGGGATAGTAAAGGAAAAGGAAACAACGGTAGTTGTTATGGTAGTGAGACAGAACCTTAAGACACCCACACTATTTTAATATATTTTGTCCGTCACCCATGTATTCTAACCGCTTATCCTGTACAGGTTCTCAGAGGGGCCTGGAGATTAGCCAAAGTAGCACACGGCCCACTATGCCCAGGCGCACAAACACACACGCTACATCATGGGCAATTTAGTGACACCAACTCACCAAATCATACGGGAGGGGAGAACCTGGGAGAATACGCAACTCCCCCCCCCCCCAAGGTGGAGTGGGAATAAATTTAACTAATTAATGATAATTAATAAAAATAGCAAATTAATTAATGAAAAGTAAAGCTTTCGAGGAACCTCCCGCTATGGTGCAATTACTCTTTCTTCAGACAAGAGACCACGTGCAACCTCACACGCCAGAAAGCCAGCAGGGGGCGCTCTCTCCAGGTCTGCTCCCTCCCTGCCTCCGATGTCTTTCTCTACACCGTCACAGACATCAGAGTCGTGGAGAGGAGCACCAACAGGACGGCTCTGAACCGCAGCGTCAGTGTGGAAGACCAAGGTGCGCAGGGCTGCCCCGTCTGCCGACTCCGGCATCACGTTTTCCCCGAAACCGGAGTCACGTCCGCTTCACTTCTGCTTCTCCTCCAGTTTAAACAGCACGCCGCCCTTTGTCCTTTGACGGCGCGCTGACTTTAGGCCAGAAAGAAACATTTTGTTAATTTTCCTGTTCTGCGTATTCTTTTTAAAGTGTTGTTAGACCCCCCGACAAACGTCTCACTCAGCTTCACGGGGGAGGCGGCGCAGCTCCGTGTGACCTGGCACATGCATGCTTTTTGGCGGAGCAAAGTGCAGTACGAGATACGGCATTCCTCCAACAACCTAGTGGGCAGCAAAATTCTGGTGAGGGTCACACCAATGCACTTTCCTGAAGGTTATATGTTAAGTCAAAACGTTATCTTCAGTTATATAATCCATCTGTCATGGCGGGTCACGCCAACCTCAAATGAACCATACTTACTTAGTTCATTTTGTTTTAAAACTGACACACGGCTCACAGGTTAAAAGTACGGTAATATGCAATGTCTGTTTTATTTTGTTGTAGGGTAATGACTCAAAATGAGGGTCTTTCCAGTTACTGGAAGTGGACTTTCAGTGGTTGTCAGTCTTGCTTTTACAGCCGTTTGCCAAATAGGTTTTAGATTTAGATTTGAGTTTTGTTTTTCATAAACATTCACTTTCTTTTTTAACAGTAATGTCATAGCCTGATTATATTGTTGATAGACATAGTGCGGTGAACGTGTTTTAGGGTGAGGCAGCTATACGGAACCCATATAGGCATCATTTAGTTTGTCGTTATTTTGGGACTAATGTCTATACTGAATAGTCATACATTTGCAAACTGGGAAGGAAACCCTATTTTTTGCATTTTGTGTTGACCACACTTTTCTAAAAATTATGCTTGTGATACATCTCCCATGTGGCTTTGACTTAAAATTAAGCATGTGGTCCACTTGATAGAAAATGCCAATACATACACACACACACACACACACACCATATGTAAGTGTGTAATAAGTCTCATGAATGTTTTTCGGTCCATATCACACAACCTTACATGCGACGCCACCCCATGAAAAGCTGGCACTGTAATCAGTGGATCATACTCTGAAATTATCTTCTTTTTGGTCATGGTGCAGTAACCAATAAAGTATCAATATGAAAGACGTATTGAGATATGGACGTAAGACATAGACAGAAAAATATAATTAAAGATATGGTTTAAACATATAGCTTAAAATATAGTGTATGTATGTCATGACCATTGGCGTGTGTAGGCCTGAACACTGTGTGACAAACTTGTGTGCTCTCTTTCCAAGATGAAGGCCTCATTGACATACACGCTGGATTCTCTGATAACTGGAGAGGTTTGCTGTGTGCAGCTTAGAGTCAGGCCCAATGGTTACAACACAAGAGGATACTGGAGTGACTGGTCTCAACCAGCAGCAGTTTTGGTGCCTCAAAGAGCAGGTAGTATCTCTTAATTCTATTTTCTTAGCCACATTAGAAACTTGGCTAGAAGCGTTACACAGCCTACTGGAAACGATGCATTTCAGGGAATGCCTTCAACGATATTTACTTAAACGGTAGGAGACACTGAACAGCCTCTAAAAGAGTGTCCAAGTGTAACAAGGACCACTTAATGCTTTAAAGCTGCTAAACACAGTGGGCTGTTCAGAGATCTGATACTTCCTGTCATGGGGCAGAACAGAGAATGCAGGGGCAGGATTCAGGTCAAACAAACTGGGTTTATTAACAGAACTGAAAACAAACAGGATCACAGTGGATCAATACAGGAGAGACTAAGGCACACAAGTCAGGGACTCGCGACGTCGCTGACAGAGCTGAACTCTCACGAGACGGGGAGACACTTATAGGCAGGGCTAACAGGGATCAAACGAGGCAGCAGACGCGAATCACACAAGAACAAGAGAAAGGGCAAACAAACAACAGATTTGGCTTGTTTGGCTCCACACTGAGGAGGAAGCAGAAAGTTCAGGCAGGTGGGGGGAGGGGAAGGTGTGGCAGTTTTGGTGCCAAGATTATTAGACTAGATCCACTGCCTTGAACTTCTTGCTTGGACAGTGGAGGAAGTTGGAGAGATGAATTATATGAAAATGAATGTCATAGATACATGCATATCGGTTACCCCAGAACCAGTCAAACTTTTCTGCTCAAGATTTATACATTGTTAGATTTTAATTTCGGGGTGGCATGGTGGTGCCCAGGCATGGAATTTGCACTTTCTCACTGTGTCATTGTGGAGTTTCCTGCAGATCCTCTGGTTTCCCCTCATAATCCAAAAACATGCGAACTGGAGTCGCCAAAATGTTCGTAGGCGTGCATATGGTGTGTGTGCTCTGCAGATAGTTTTTCGTTTTCATAAATTCAAGTAAGTTTGATCAGTAGCAATTGATTAATGGGAACAACAAAAAAAGAAAACACTGGTCCTTAGGAACACAGTTGACAAAATTCTGCTTTTTAGAGGACATCGATCTTCTGTGTCACACTTCAGACCTACGCAACATCCAATGCCAGTGGAAGGAACAGTCATTTAAGGAAGAAGCCCATTGCATGCTCTTCTACCAGCTTAGTCCTCGGTAAAGCGGGGGATCTGATGTGGTACCATAAAGAACCCATATATCACAAATTGACTTCACCTCTTCAAACAGAAGCATTCCCTCTGGAACAATGACATCGTTGATGATTTTTTTGCAGTGGCAGCTGGCAGCAGTGCATGTTCAACAAGAGCCCTGGTCAATGTATCTTCTCAGGGCTGGGTTCCAGCATCATGCGGGTGAACCTCAGGATCAAAGAAGGGCCAAATGACTGGAACTTCTACACAGGGCCCTTTGCCATGAACGAGAGCAGTAAGTCAGGATGACATTTGGTGGAGTTGGGGTGCAGCGCTCAGCCCGTTACACCATCTTTCTCTGTGACGCTCAAGTCAAACCAGATCCGCCGAAAGTGCTCAGCTGGGGCAAGGAGGGGACCAGGCTGCGTATTGAGTGGGAGCCGCCTCTCTGGAACCTGTCTGCTCACTTGGAGTATCAGATCCGCTACAGGTGCAACGGGGCGTCCGTGTGGAAGGTGAGGAGCACACAGGAAGAGCCCAGGCAGAACGCAGAGCCAAGCTAGGCTGTAATATGTGACTCTTTGCCTGACTGATGCTTGAAAATGAAACAAACCTTCAAAGAATATTCATTGATATTGTAAAAAAAAAGGGTCACAGCGGCAGGGGGGGGGGGGGTCAGAAATCAGGATCTGGCTGCATTTCCTGGGGGAGAGAAAAGATACCCCAGCCTGTATCTTGACTGGGGGCCAAAAACAGGTGAATTGAGTAACATGTTGCTCCAGAATGCCCACACCTCCAATCTCATGATGATTATTTATGGTTCACTTTGTTCTAAGCAGCATTGTGTGAGAAAACATGAGATGTGTCATGTCAACTGATCCAGTTCCCTTTTTAATCTAGTTAGTCATCCTGCAAAGTCCAAATAACAGTACGACTTTGGACATGCAAGCAGGGACCCAGTACTACATCCAGGTCCAGACCAAGCCAAATGGGTCCATCTACAAGGGGATCTGGAGTGACTGGTCCAATACTCTCTGCGTGGACGTGCCTTTGGACACAGGTACTACATTACTTTGATCAGACCCAGACAGTGCGGTGATCGTGTTTTCCAGCACTGACCAGAACCCCCACCCTGCCATTTTTGCAGAAATGGTGTTTGTTGCAGGCATCTTTCTCATATCGTTCATTGTGGTGGCCTTGTTGATTACATCCTTCTCCAGAAACATCAGGTATCCCCTTGTGATTCAAAAGCCGTTTTGACACATGAACACTTTGACACATGACATTGTCCAGTGAATCAGGTCTGGACATTTTCTGAAGTTCCCTTTCACGCATGTGACACACAACTGGAAAGTGAATTGTCTGTGTCAGACACATTCACATCTACTAGAAATAATTAGTTAGTTTAGATGAGAGGTGGTGCTTGGGTAGAGCTTGTAGGAGGCAGGGCATGATACAAAAAGTATGTTGCGGAAAGTGTTTTGTTTACAGCACTACCAACAGAAGTTCCCAAATCTCATCATCTCTCCAGTTGGCCATGTTCATTGGGGGTCATCTTCATGTAAATTACCCTTCACCGTTTCTAGCCTTATGAGCCAATTACAATACATCACACATATGTCAGAATGGCAGTGCCTGATTTACTCAACTTCATTATCTGTGTCCGTTAGGAAGATCAAGAAGCTTCTGTGGCCCCCAGTCCCGAACCTGGAAAAGGTGCTTGAGGGTTTTCTTGCAGATATCAACAGAGAGTGCCAGGTAATTCACCCATATCATTATCGTGATAACTGTTATCCAAGTAAAGCTCTAAGCTTTCCTACAACAGGAAGTTTTTTTTTTCCAGAACCAGAGCTTTTTTCAGGAACCAGGAACTTCAGGTGCATTTCCACCGCAGGAACTCAGCCCAGTTGTAGTTCCTTGGAGTCCTTACTCCTTACTATGTATTTTTTGTTTGACCACAAACTACTGGGCGCCTTTTATAGTGATAAACGGGCTGATTGGTTGACCACAAGCACCGGCACAAATTTAGAAGTTATGCACAAGTATGCTGTGAGCCAGAGGTCTACCACAAAGGCAGGACAAGGGAAAATTAAGGTTGTATTTTAACAGAGAAAAAAAAATGCGGAGAGGACCCTCTAAAATTCAACAGTCATTCAACCCAGCAATCCTCAAAAGGTGCTTTCACAACGAAGTTCTGGAATCTGGTCCTTGTGTAAGTATAAGGAACTGGGACCTTTATAAGCATGGGCGATACAAAAACCTCGTAGGTTAAGCTTCACACATAATTTCATAGGAAACCACACTGCCACCCCAAAATAATGGAGGATGAACAAGTCTTTTTGATAGTTGTTAGTTATTGGGGGAATCGGTCACAATCAAAATGGAACCCACCCTTTTATTAAAATTTTATGAATATGACCCAAAACATAGAGGTGGCACAGTGGTTAGCATTGGAACCTGAGTTCAAGTCTCTACCATGTGACACATGCCATGCCATGTCATGTGTGTGGAGTTTGCATGTTCTCCCCATGCTGTTATGGGCTTTACCCCAGCTGCTCCAAGTTCTCAAATTATCCACAGGTGTGCTTGGATGAGAGAACCCACTCGTCCTGGGTTGTTCTCTGTCATGTGCCTGCACCCACCAGGATAGACTCCAGAACCCCTGCAACAATGAACAGTTTCAGAAAATGGATGTTTATCATTCTTATTAAATCTGGCCAGTGGACTGATCTTTCATTTTCCACAGAAAAAAACAAGATGTAAAGTTATCTTGCTAATAAGCACGGACAAATTTCACCACTGGCACTGGCAATATCAGACAAAAGTATATTGGTTATTGTTTGAATTTTCCATTGCAGAAATTTGGAGACGGAAGCAAAAAAAGAGTAATAATTGATGCATTGAATGTAATTGATATACAAAAGTAGTTTCATTTGCTCAGTTTTTGCTCTGCCAGTTTTATCTCTTTTCCCAGCACTTCCTCGTAACTTCCAAGTCAACACTGGTGCTTGTGGTCCACCAATCGTCAAGCTATCGCCGTAAGTGCCTCCGAGTAGATTGTGTTCAAGATAAAAGTACCAAGTCTGGAGTAGGTAACTAAAAAAGGGTTCTGGAACTGCCTCCAAAGAACTACAGTTGGTGAAGCTCCTCTGGTGTGAACAGGACAGAAGTCCCTGTTTCGGAAAATGGTCCTGGTTCCTAAAACAAGTTCCTGCGGTCTGAACACACCTGCAGGGCACCACCTTACCAAGCACATACCCATGTCAGCTGGCCATATTTAAATCCCAGCCTAATCTTGGTCAGCTAGGTTAGATTAGCTAAGCCTTTGAGACACATATGATCAGATAAACTGACCCCTTGTCATTGCTTTGTATCCTGCTAAGCTACTATATCCAGCCATTCATAAAATGCCCTTTAACAAAAAAGTTGCTTTTGCAACTTCATTAGTGTGTGAACTTCCTGCACTTTTGCAGAGTCAAACCTTCAGCGTGAAGCAGTGCTATGAGGAGACCCCAGCATCAGTGGTGGAGATTGTGCATGAGAAAGAGCCCTTTGAAGGAGGAATAGGCCCCAAGGAGAGTGTCCTTCAACTCCTGCTGGAGGGGAAGACAGTGGGCGAGTGCATCACCCCACTGGAGACCTGCCCAGACTACATAACCCTGAACCCGGAGAATGTCATCTCGAGCCTGAGGAGCAACGAATATGTGTCTGAGGGTGGGCATCTGGTGGGAGTCGGCCTGGAGGCGTGGCAGGCCGGCCACCCCTGCTCCTGTCCCAGCAGTGGCTTCACTCAGCCCATGGACCTATTGAACCACTCTTACCTCCTACGAGCCGAGATGGGCAAGGGCCTGGGCTTCAGGGAGGTGAGAGAGCTGGCCAGCAGATACACCAACCTGGAGCTGGCGACTTACCCAGCTTCCTCGGACTGACAGCTTCAGGGGCCGCCAGCCTCGTGGCACAGGCATGGTATACAGGGTAGCATTCATCAGCACTGCTACGGCTTCTAGCTTCTAGCTCTGTTTGCTGCACATAAATACTGGTTGTACTTTGTGTGACCACAAGGTTTTCATTCCTTCTCTAGATACAGAGAAACCAGACTGCGTGAAATGAAGTGACAGTTCATCTCATTCTATAGGTCTTATAAGCAAGAATAATGCTTGAGGTTTCCTTCTACAGTCCAAAATGATGCAGTTCAGTGAAATGGTGCTTCTGCATTGTTTGTGCCCTGAGATGGACTGGCATTTTGTACACAGCTTCTCACGACTTCCTGGGAGATACATGCTCACCATGACCTTGTACTGGATGAGTCTTTGTGGAAGACGGGTGGATATCTACGATTCCAGTAATAACTAGTTTAAAAAAACAAACCAACTACTTGTATGTAACCATATCCTTTTCAGAATATCACAAAGCAAATCTATGCCAAGAAATGTTTACTTATGTCCACTGATCAATTTTCCATATCTGCTCACCCAGTACAATTATAAACTGTAAATTATTGCTTACTCACCAATACTTTATGATCCTTTGATAGACTGAGTTTATTACATATTGTTTAGTGTTATGTATGCTACACATACTGTATACTCATATTTTAAAACTGCAATTTTTTTGCATATTGTAAAATGAAGGCTTGTAAATTCCTGCTTTATATTCATATATAACGACGACAAAGGCCAGTGTTACACCACCGCCGCATGTCACTGAAGTGGTCACATGACGGAGAGAGGCAGGCTGGTGTGAGGTCACCGTGCCAGCAGGAGGTCTAGGTGGATAATAAGGACATCTCCTAGTTACCATGGGTTACATGTCACCTGCATCTACTAACACATCGATTTTGAGCATTTAATAAGTTGCACTTTCCAGTGGGGTTCCACAAATACACAATATAAGGGAGGGGGGGGGGGGGCCAGGCAGGCTTGACAGCATAATGTAAGCTAACCTGGTAATATTTTAGGCATATAGTACTCATATTA
>JABFEB020000033.1:17551043-17570034 GCA_019775895.2 Stomatorhinus ivindoensis
CAAGGAGCCATTTAACCCTCAGGATGTCAAGAGCTCCTTGAATGACAGTGGCTTTTGCTTCTCTGAGCATATAGAACTCATATTATTGTAAGTTTTATTTTATTCATACAGATTAAAGTAATTAAATCATTACTTATGGTGTGTAACTTATTAACACCTGGTACCACTTCACTTCTGGGAAGACGGGCAATGGGGAATCAGCACGAACACCTCGTCTTGGCACACCCCAATCGGGACACAGGTAGGGGCAGCACATGTATTTCGGCATGGCTACGGCGGGGGGGGGGGGAGGGATGAAGTACACCAGGCCCAGCAACCCCTTCAGAAGAGCCAAGGGCAGAATCAGTCAGAACGGCGACAAAAGTCAAACTCAACCATCTGCTTCTCAGCTGGCGGACGGCTGCTCTCTGCCCCGCCTGACAAAGTATCTATTATTGGTTTTGGAACATCTGTGACCACAAACGCTAGCAGGCTTCACAATAGGACTGTCATTTTTTTATTAAATATTAAGATATTACAATAGAAACAACTTAAAAAATAAGCCATACTAAAATCGGAGGTGCATAATTTCTCGCCTCAGGAATGTTCTGAAAACTCATGACAGCGTACAGAAACCAACTTAAGTGCTTCCAGAACAAAAATCCATTGAGGTCCGGAAGACGGAGTTAAAACTAAAATTAACATCTGGGTACCCTAATACAATAATGCATTTGCCTCAAAAGCTGATTTAAACAGGCTGTTTAAAAATGACACTGCATGACAAAAACTGACTTTAGCAGCTCGTACGCCAATCACCGAGGACGATGGCACGTGCAGTCAAACGTGCAAGACCACAAATCTGCTTCAATGACGGAACGTTTTCCCGCGGAGCCCAGAACGGTGATGCAAGCTTTGCCAGCCCCAGGTCAGAGAACATTCCTGCAGGCCCACCCTGGACACCGGAGGCTGTCATTCCTCCTTGAGGGCGTAGAGCGCGTCGTCTTGGCTGACGTTGAGACGCACGCGGAGCAGCACGTCCAGGCGGCTTGGCTCGAGCAGCAGAAGGCGACAGGCTCCCAGGCGCTGGCACACGGCCAGGCCTTCGGAGATGCTGATGGGCTGCAAACCCTCCACCCGACACAGGGCCTGGTGCTGTACAAATACCTACAGGGGGCGCCAGAGAGGCGAAACAGAACACTTATAATCCAAGAGGAAACTGCTTATAATCACAGACTGCAACAGACAATACTGAGCCTAAAATAAAGAGTTAGTGAGACTTTTTTTTTTTTATTACGACAAATAAATCCATAGTTATTCTTCAACCTTGTGACCTGGCCAGGGTCCATCCTACCTGCTGGAAAGTGGCCTCCTCCAAACCCAGTCGGCGAAATTCCGCAAGAACCGCTCGTAGAAAGATCTGCTCCTGGACAGAGGCGCACCTGCCAGGGTCAGATGGAGCCCATAGGATGCATTAGTTTACCGGCGGTCGAAGCGCCGACAAGCTAAAGAACAAGCAGACTGCACCACCTGCGTGGCCTGACCTTATAGCCGTGATGTAGGAGGAGGAGAACATCTCATCCAGGGCCTCCATCACCTGACTCATGCCAACCAATCCCGAGCCTGACTGCTGAGCAACAGAGTACTCGCAGATCTCCGTGGCACGTCTGCAGATGTCCAGGCACCTGCGGGCGTCTCCGGACAGGGCTGCCACCTGGACGGGGACAACAAGCATGGGGACGACTTTGAAAACGCACAAAATCCAAACAGTCACATGACCTGGCACACTACTGAAGCAGGATCACATCATATGCTAAGAACTGGACTACAACTGCTTCAGTCGGGAGCTGACCTCACTGTGTGAAACCCAAAAATAACAAATGGAAGCATTTAACCTCCTCACCATCCACCCATCTACCAGTCACTTATCCTGGTCAGACCTGGAGCCCAGCCCAGGGCAGAAGCCAGAGGTACAACCTTCACATTGCATATCAGAGCACACACACACAGGATGGAACATTCTAGAGAAGCATACCAGCCATGTCTTTGGTCTACAGCAGGAAAGGTGGAACAAACAAACCTCACGCACAGAGGAGGCGGGATCTGAATCATCGAGCTGGAGGTGTGAGGCTACATGCTGAGGCACTGTGGCCTATTTAACCTACTCATCCGTCTGTAATCATGTCCCGTGCTTAAACACAATATTGAGTAGGGGATGCATCTCATGATCAATCCCCAAAAAAAAAAATCATACCCATGGACGACACTACAAAAGACTGACTGATGCATTCAGACCCACAAGCCCAGGGCACTATGGCATTGATCATTAGTTGAGAAGATCTCTACCTTCCTGGACACCAGCTGGAGGGCATCCTCCTCGAAGGCCTTGACGTGGTTCAGGCGGGACGTGATGATCTGCTGGAGCTGCTTGAAGGTGTACGGCTGGAAGGACATGCGTGTGAGGCCCTATGGAAACACAGACAGGGTCTACACAACGTTCGATTTTAATAGTTCATCAAACTGCAGCAACAACTGGGCCTTCAGAAGATCTGCATTATTATTACACAAGCATACAGCATCTCCAAAAGCCCCCCGACACCCATATGAAGGACCTACAAGGCGACTGGCCACTCGATTTATCATGATCCTTTCCGGAAGGTCCATCGTGTTGGCAATTGCCAGAACCACCAGACGTGCATGCCGCCGTGTAGGCCAGTCAAACAGGTTGTACATGACGTTCTGCTTCCTGGTCCACAACAAGTCCAGCTAGGAAGGGAAAAGAAAAAAAAATGTTTGGCACTTCCATAACGGACACTCTAAATTAACATACAAGCCTTTTCAAACAATCGACCTTAAACAAATGGCAGATTAAAAATGACCCTACCTCATCCACCAGGAGGACTGTGGTCTCCTTCTTGGGGGCGGGGTTATTGAAACGTTTCGCCAGCAGGGCGGCGGCGTGGTCTGCTGTAGCCTTCTGGTCTGTCAGTTTCTGGGGGGGGCAAACAATTTGGTCATGTGCCAGGGGGTTAAAATTAAGGGAAGTTTGACAAGTGCCATTAGCATAATGGGAAGAACAAGGCTACAAGAGGACCACCAGAAATCATTATTCCTAATGAGTACCAGAAATACAAGAAGAGTGACATAATAAAACATGAGCAGAGCGTGAAGGTGACCAGAGCGGAATCTAGACACAAATAACGCCAAGATCATGCTTGTGGTCTCGGCAAAGGCGGTCTTGTTAACAGGACTCCTAAGAATGAACCTGGGGCTCAATGAATCATGAAATTGGCCTAGTTCTGTGAGGATGCAACCAATGTATCCTTTATATTTGGGGCGAAGCAAGACCAACATTTTTACAGTCTGTACTTCTGTCCTTAGTATTGGAAATGGTCTTCAGCAATGAATGATGTCGTAAAACAGGTACACAAAAAGCACAAGTACGGTCAAGTACACGTGTTGAGATTCACCACAACACAGTGCGCCTCTCTGCACTCACGCCACCCCACCTGCAGTATCTGAACGTAGGCCTGGTGCGGGTCTGTCATCTTCATGCCATTGATTTCAACGAAGCGGAAGGCGGGTATCTCTTCCAGCTCGGCGGCCTGCTGCAGGCTGCGGATCACCTCGTGCACAGTGGCCGTCTTTCCTGTGCCCGGCACGCCCGAGATGTACATGCACCTGCCGGAGGACCAGAGTCAGCCACAAACAGCCGTGCCGGACAGACGCACGCACGCAATGCACACGAGGTTCTGCCTACCCTCCGATCCCATCGACGATCTTGCTCTCCACAAAGCTGTAGATGTCCTGGAACTCCTGCTCCCGACAAGGGAGCGACTCGGGGACCGAGGACACATGCAGTCTGGAGAGAAGAGAAATCGCACAGCCCAGTGACCTTCAGGAAAATGATAGACGACCCAATATACCAATCACACTGCTCCAGGATCCTTAACCCTGGCCTGATCTGCCATCAAAAAACAGAATTTTCTTTCATAGCCAACCAAAATAATTATAAATCATCATAAAACAACAGGACAAAAGGCACTGCTAGCTTCGTACAGATTTGTTTCTAAAGAACAAAATGGTGGAAGGAATTGAAATACACAGAAAAGGAGAAAAAATGCCTACAATACACGCCTCACTTACACTGGTTAAAGCAGTACATCCAAAAAATTATTCATAGAGTACGCAAATCATAAAATACAGAACTAAACACATAATGTATTACAGCAAAAGGCCTTCTTGAGTGCCTTTGACATGAAATTGACATGAAATGTGAAATGTCGCAGACACAGAAAGTCAGTTAACAATGCTCAAATATTAAATGATTGACATACAACGTATGTATCCTTTGTACACGGCATCAAAGTAAATCTAACAGAACAAAGCCAGCAGTTTAGTGTTTGGAATACGAATTGATACCAACCAGAGGCAGAACAGCCAGACATAAAATTTCAAGCCAGCCTTAAATCTGCCATTCCTAAGTTCCGGAGCAAAGAGCTGCACTGAGGCACCGACAGAACTGTAAAGCCCCGGAATGGTTCAGGAGAACCGTGGAAGGTTCTGCACTGGATCACCTCTCTCTGGCTTCCTCCAGCACGTTCCTGGGTTTCCGAGCTGGGAGGGACCTGGCAGGGATTCTGGGAGTGGCGTGGTGGGGGGTGCGGGGAGTGGTGGGCGGAGTCTGCAGGGAGCAACAGGAAGTCATCAGCCCATGCGTCCATGCGTCCATGCGTCCATGCGCTTCTCCAGTCTGAGTATCCTAAGCAAGCGTCCCACCTTCTTACTGGGAGTTCTGCGCGGAGTCCTGGCCGAGGCCGACCCCTTGCGGATGGATCTCGGCGTGTGGGAGGTCACTGTAACACCGTCATTGTTGCTCGCCTCCTCCTCACCCTCCTCATCCCCACTGCTACTCTTCGCCTCCCGGGATGGAAGGAAGCAGTCGTCCTCGCTGTCATCGGAGATGGCGTCTGCAGTGGTGTTCAGCAGATTGCTAGGGGGAGACACACCTCTGGTTGAAAAGGCCACGTTTATCAAGACCCCTCCGCCCCGACCAAACCCCTCTGAGCAAACGGCCTTTAGCTTCCCATCATGCTAACAAGCCAGATAATCGCACTTCGCTTACAGCTGCTTCCTGATACGAGAGGAAACCAACAGGGCGGACTTCCTCTTTGAGCGCGGCGTCATGGCCACCTGGTCCAGCGGAGGCTCCTCAACGCTGCCGGTTAACAGGACACTGGAATCAGATCCCTTTTCACCACATAGTACGTTAGCGGTCACAAATGAGGGCGTTCACTTACACAGACCCAAGCGCTGGCTCCCTCAAGGCAGAGGAGGATGACTCCTTCCGGAGGGACAGAATCCGGGCCCTGAAGGACGAGAGCGAGACGGCGCAGCTCAGGCTCAATCCTCAGCACCCCTGCAGCTGTGCTGAACACTCAGCCGCCGTCAAAACCCCAACGCGATCGGCACATAAAGTGATCAGGCAAAACCTGAGAAAAGGTAGCTTAAAAATTTCATTAGATGAAAAATACTCTTACCTTTCAAGCACTATGCACACCTACCCCAGGTTTAAATTTGATTTGCACTTGACATAATTCACACAAGAAAGGTGAACATACAGCAGGATGCTTAAACCATTAAATGATCTTTTATCTCCAGTACCAATGTGGGTAGGTGAGAGGTGCATTAACTTTCTTGCCACAGGTGACCGCAAAGGTGAGTGACAACATGCAGAGCTAATTAACCTACTAACAACCGACCCAGTTCTATCTGTGTTTGCTGAGTACAGTCACAGTGCACCCCCGCCAGCGGCCAGGGTGGTTTGGTCCGTCACCCACGCTCTCGTGGCACGCAACTCACTTCGAAACCCTGCGACTGCTCCTCCGGGGAGTCACGGCGCTGGAGGACCCAGTGGCATCCCCCAGCCCCACCTCCTCTCCCAGAGGGGCGGAGCCAAAGCCCCTGAAAACAGGTGAGACGAACCCAGCTCTCACAGCGGCCTCAAACGGGCTGGGAGTACACCCCGCATGTGTCACACACAGGACACGGAGCTTTCACTCCAGGGTTATGCAGGACGAGTGACATTGTGGGGGGGGGGTAAAATGTCTAATGGCTAAGTAAGAAATTGGTGCCCTAGGTGGCTAACGGTATCCCATAATATGCTAACTGGCACTGACAGCTACAGACTACAAGAGAAGCATAAACATTTAGAAATTGAAAATGATTGCTATTTATTTATATTGCTTACTGCTATTAACTTTGCCATTACGGAGATGCGTTCTGTCACACATACATTCCCATGAAAGTGACCCCTGCCTTTACAACAGCAGAACCATCATAGCAATGAACGCAAACTCAAGGACACTCAGCAAATCGCAGCGGCCCACCTGGCAGAGTCCTGCTTGGGAAGCGGGGAGATGTGAGTGGGACAGGGGGGGCTCTGGCCCGACAGCCGGTACGGGCTGATGACAACGGCGGACTTATTCGGGACCTTCATGGGAGAAAGGGAGAACACGCGGGCTGGGCTGTGAGGCGGAGAGGCTGGCATTCTCCTGGCCAGCTCCACCCTGGACTCCACCTCCTCCAGCAGCAGCTCGTCCAGAACGTCATCCGTCATCAGCCTCTTCCCGGGACCTGGGGGGGACACCACCGGCGGGGACGGGTCACTTCCAGGGGGCGACAGCATCCCGGCAAACAGAAGCCCAGACGTAACATTACCGCGTAAAGCTTAAGACAGCCACTGCATTCTACAAAGAGCTGTGACACGCGACGAGGCATCTATTTATGCCTGAAAACGCATTTTAAATATTTACGTAAATATTTATGTGTTTTAATACCTGAATATTGATAATTCCACAAGCGACAGCTCATACAATCAAAATAAAAGCACAAGTAAATAAAAACATAAAATTGATAAACTGATCGAGTCACTCTTAGATGTTAAGACACTGTTCAAGATTTCAGCTGCAGCACTCAGCAATTAATAAAAAATAAAATGCGTTTTGAGCCTTATTAATTTTAAGATGAATACGCAGAGGTAATAATCAGCATACAAAATATTAAAGATGGCCTGGATGTCGAACAAGGGCACACTGTACTCACTGCTGAGGTCCAGCTTCTTGCGGACCCCAGGCGTGGCTTCGCAGCCCCCCCTGCGTTTGCGGCTCAGCGCTTTGGAGGCCGACAGCTTGGAAGCCGAGTGGCTGGACTCCGCCTCACCAGCGCCCACCTTGCCCACACTCCTGGACAGCTGCCTGAGGGAGACGCAGCGCGCCCGCTTCATCACCGCTACGTCGGGCGTGGGCAGGCTACGGGCCACGGGGGCGGGCCGGGGGGCCACGGGGGGCACAGGCTTGGGCACCGGCTGGACCCACTCCGCCTTTACTGGCTTGAAGGCCTTCGTGTCCCAGCACAACTTGACGTACAGCGTGCTCTTGCCCCCGTTCTTGGGGAAGGCGCCATCTGGTGCCAGAAACACCACCTGGGACAGACAGCCAGAGGTAAATGGCTGCCCCAAATGTTGGGAGGGAAGTCACAGGTTAACATCACCCAGCAGGCCCCCCCCCAACAACCTGCACGGTGTCTATGATGGTCTCAGCATCTATCTCAGTGTCACACGTCTTGTCCTGGTAGGAGAAGACTTCCTGGGGATGAGCCTCTCTGCCCAGCAGCCTCCTTTTTTTGAAAGGGATTTCGTGGAACCGTATGAACCACTGCACCTCTGCCAGCTTCCTCTTGCCAGTCTCTGGTGATGAAAATAAAGGCAGATCAGGGCTCAGACACTCCCGGACAGATTTTGAGGGGTCACACGCATTTCAAAGAAATACCAGGATTCTGACAGTATTTCCTTACCGCTACTGAAAAGTTTCAGTAGTTTCGCCACGTAGGGGTAATCATCATCGTCGCCTTCAATCAAGACGTATTGTCCAGGTTTTATGAGACACGGTTCTGAGTGTCCATCCGCTTTCAAGCACAGAGAACTGAACAAACACATAAATAAGCATGTCGCAGTATTTTCCCATCCAATGTCACAGCTTTAGCTTTAACATCTGTAACGTCCAGATCCAAGAGTTAATGTTTTTGACCCAACATGCTTTTTAGACGTACTGGGTTTTTTTTTTTTTTTAGACTTTTACTGGGTTTACTACTAGTGATATAAAACAACATACTCGTAATAAAACGTTTTCAGCTTCCTGTTCTCGCTGTGCGGTCTTCCTCCCCAAGAGTAAAATCGTTTAATTCTTAGTCGGGTGAAATACCGGCTCATCTTTTCTGACCTGCAGAAATAAAACAGCTACTCTTAAAAATCAAATAACTTAACGTTGCATCTTAATTACAGGTCTTTTTTAATTAACAGCCTAAATGCAAGTTTACAGTACAAACAACGAATCACGTTTACTAGACCGTGGTCTTGCGGTATGATTTTTGTAAATTATAAAAGCCGAAACACGAAAGCTGAACGTCTGACTACATTAACACAACTGAAAAATCATAAACACACATGATAATATCATTATCAACTGACATCTGATAATTTTAACACGTTAAAGGAAGATATACTTACTTTGTATACGGAAATTGAATGAACTATAAACGTAAATCCACAGACAGAAAATTTATGTGTAGTGTAGTAGTAAATTGGCCTTTACACAAGTAATAAGTTCCTGATAAAATAATTAAAACAACACGCAACACCGGAAAGCTACGGGTTATGCATTAAAAATAAATCTTTATCGTCTTCTATTTCGCCCATTCAGTTGGCTTCCTTATCGCTGCATATGTACATCTTGGTCTGCCAGATTCGCTCACGCTGCTTTTTCCCGCGCTGCCCTCTAAGATGCCGATATTAAGCAATGGGATGGCTCTTCTTCTGACACGTGATACGTCCAGTGGTTCTAGAACCCGCCCATAGAACCCGGAAGTTGTAACCTTTGAGCCGGAAATATCGGTCTTTTTGGTTTCCTCCTCCCCCCGCGCGAGTCAAAATGGCGAATAGGACAGTTAAAGATGCTAATAGTATCCACGGAACAAATCCACAGTATTTGGTGGAGAAAATTATAAGAACCCGAATTTATGAATCAAAATACTGGAAGGAGGAATGTTTCGGACTTACGGGTAATTTTTCTAGTTTAATAATTACCGGAGATACCTTTTGGCGAGATGATGAAGCTTGTTAGCTGGTTGCATGTAGATCAGTAAGTGGCTGAACTAGCGCGATTAACGTGTGTTTGTCCTGGTGTGACGGTACCCTGTTTCATTAAACGGTGATGTGTTTATTCGATTAAAAAATGAGGAGCTATCTCTAATCTTGCAAAAAAATACCGTGGAGTTACGTGTCCCCCAGTTCTTCTTTACGTACTTGTGTGAATCGTTCCATGTTTGTCAGTATTAATTCGTCTCTGCTGCTATGGATCTTTGTCCTATAAGCCGAGCTGGTTGTGGACAAAGCAATGGAACTGAAGTTCGTCGGTGGAGTGTATGGAGGCAACATCAAACCGACGCCATTCCTCTGTCTTACTTTGAAGATGCTTCAGATACAACCGGAGAAAGATATCATTGTGGAGTTCATCAAGAATGAGGATTTTAAGTAGGTGTCAGTTGATTACATATGCTCGTGTTACAGCCTTTCATGCTTTTTAATAAACATAGCATTGCATCTTTTGTGGTGTTTAAGGGAAATTTGTGATTGCCTGCGTTACAGGTATGTCCGTCTTCTTGGAGCCATGTACATGAGATTAACTGGCTCGTCGGTGGACTGTTACAAATACCTGGAACCACTGTACAATGACTATAGGAAAATCAAACAGCAGAACAGGAATGGAGGTGAGCTGTGTGTTTGTCCCCTGTCTGAGATTTACAGTTTGTGGATGGCTGATGTTGCGGGGACTTGGTGTTAAAAACAAGTGGCATTTCATTTGCAGAGTTTGAGCTGATGCATGTTGATGAGTTCATAGATGATCTGCTGAACAGCGAGAGAGTGTGTGATGTTATCTTACCCAGGCTTCAGGTATGTCTGCTTCAGCTTCCAGTCCATTCCATATACTTGTGTTTCCAACTGCAGGAGTTGACTACACCAATTAACTTTCCTGTTTACTATAGAAAAGGCAGGTACTGGAGGAGGCTGAGTTGCTGGACACACGCATCAGTGCCCTTGAAGAAGATTTGGATGAAGTTGAGAGCAGTGAGGAGGAGGATGAAGAGGAGGAGCGGGTGAGATGTGGTTGCTTCAGTGTTCCAGGAGCAAAATTGGCAAAAGTGGTCTTACCCAGAAAATGTTAACTAACCTGCCATGTCGGGTCCATTAGCCTGAAAGAGGGCAGTCTCCAGAACCCCACAGACGGAGTTACCGTGACAACGATCGACCCCGCCGCTCGCCGTCTCCACGCTACAGACGCAGCCGCTCACCCAGGAGGTCAGATTGGACTTAATTATACAAGCTTTTTTTTAGCAAGTGATTCACATCAGTAGTAATAACCAAAACATTTTCCTCTTTCTTTTTTAGGAGAAGTAGATCACCGAAGAGACGAAGGTATATCTTGCATTTTTTTTTCCTTTCGGGTTACATTTCAATGAATTCAGTTAATTATACATTCAGGTATTCCGGTTGATTTAGTAATGGCATAATAGCAATAAGATAACATATGTTCATTTGTTTATTAGCGCTGATGAGCTGCATGGTAAACATTCCCCATACAGCATTTTTTGTGATTCTGGGCTGGAATATTACTGTAACAAAGTAAATGTATAAGCCTAAATTTGACATTTACCAAACTGAGATGTGGGAAGTGGAAAACAATATTGGGAATTCCTGTCTTTGTTTTTTTTGCAAACCCTTTTTTGTGTGTAACACTGAAGACGGGATATTTCATCTAACCCTTCTCTCCACTTTTGCTGTAGCCCCTCTCCAAGAAGGGAGCGCCATCGCAGCAAGAGTCCACGCAGACACCGCAGCCGCTCCAGGGAGAGGCGCCATCGCTCCAAGTCCCCGGGTCAGTAGACAAGCCGGCGTTGGGCTTCCAACCCCTCCCCCACTCAGGCATGGGGGACAGTCGCTCACCACTTCCTGTTTGTCGCTTCAGGTCACCACAGGAGCCACAGACACCGCAGCCACTCCAAGTCCCCCGACAGGTGAGTGAGGTGGCAGCTGGGCCCGTCAGCCATGTGCAGCAGGCATGCTGGGTAACCTTGTCTCTCTCAACAGGTCAAAGAAGAGTCACAAGAAAAGCCGAAGAGGAAATGACTGATTTATTTGCCAGATTCTGTTGGTTTTGTACAAATTATGCCAGCCGTATTTTTTTTTTTTTTTTTTACTTTACATATAATTTACTGCAGTAAAAGTCTGCCTTTTATTTTCTTTATACAGTTTGACAGTGTTTTGGTAGTGTCACATGTTGGTTTATTTTGCAATTCCAAATGGACTTTTTAAATACAGTTTGGAATTACTAATTTAAATCCTCTGTGTGAGTGGTTAGTTTTTGACGTATAAATAGGGGTGTGTGATTCCTTGGGGATGTGAAAATCTTACTACAGTGAAATGGAATTTTACTGCTGGATGTTCCCATCTTGGATCAAGCGGACACTTCGGGAAATTAATAAATTACATATATTACTCATGATGATTTTTGACCATGCATTGTGGGTAAACAATGAAAACACTCTTCCGTCTTTCAGTACATTCTTTGTGACACCTGTTAAGAAGGGAAATGACAAAAAGCTCAATTTATATTGCCATCCCATGTAATGAAGGGATTCAGGATGCTGAAGCAGCAAAGCTTGCTTGCTGCCTCTCTATGGAGGGCCTCACTGTCACAGTATGTCAGTCAAAGCTCCATTCAACAGATGCATAACAAAAATGGGCCCATTAGTGTGCTTTCCATAATTGCAAGTCATGAGACAGGGGCCACTTCTGCTCAGGATGGCAACCATCACAGTACCTAAAGCAGGGGTATTCAAATCACAGTCCTCAAGATACAAGAACTGCTGATTTCCAGCCTGGCCCCTGGCCAATGAGAATCAGTAATTATTAAAACGCCTACCTGGGAGAACGGGAAACAAGGCCTATACTTGGTATTGAGGTCCAGACTTGAAGTGCCGCAGGCTAAAGTCTTTTTTTCAGTATCTGATGAAGGGCGAATCTCACTGACACGGAAGCCCGGCTTCTAGGGTTCTTATTCTTAGGGTTTGTTATAGTTGAATCCAGTTGGTTCTGTGTGTATAAGATCATTTTCTCGCATGGGTTTCCTTCAAGTGACCAGCTGAGGGAGGGAGGGTACATCTGTGGACTGGCCCTGGGGGAAAGAGTATGACTTTTTTCATCCTTACTATGGACTTAACGTAAAAATCTATGGCTTTTAAAACATTCTTCAAAGCTTGGTGAAATGCGAAGATCCTGCACTTGCTCCCCAACCCAAGGTTTCTGCATCTGGTGATCTGCCACCCTGCATGGCTTAAGTGCAACCCAAATTTAACATGCCTGATCCAGATAATCAGGCCCTTAACTAGCATCTCAGTCAGCTGTGTCAACATAGTTGACTTTAATACTGAGATGCCATAATCCATGGAAGGTCTGGAAACAAGAAAGCTCAGGTAAAACTCATCACAGCACTGATCCCCCTGATGGACGATTATAATTTTTGTTCATCTACCCTTCTTCTAACCGATTATTTTGGTCAGGGTCGCGGGATTTTCCGTTACTATAAGCATAAAGTTCCTATAAACGTTACTTTAAGAAATCAGTAGCGCTATTCAGAGTTTCAGGACTTTGGTCGGTCATTTGCTAAAATGAAAAGTTGGTGTTTTCCTGAACGTTAAGCATAACTTTCTGGCAGCGCGGGCATAAGGAATTCTCCCCTCCAAGCTTTTTTTTCTGTCTACGACGTTCGTGTCCCTTCTGGCGCTGTGAGCACGTCAAACCCCCCTGGGTGTATCCTGTCTCCCGTTTCTGCTACCCATGGCAGCCTAACGTTTCAGACGTGCTTATAGTTTATTACGGGCATGCTGAAGTGATCTGCTACTTTTTAACAAGTCTAGTTGTATTTCATCTGCATAATCCTATTCCAACATCCGTGTCCTAGTGGGACCGCAGGAAAACACGAAAAAAGAAATAAAACTGCAATATCCTACGTGGTGCTTTTAATACACGAGGGAGCAACTCTATAGACCTCAGATCCCGACTTTAAAAATGCGGTTCGCATTGATAATGGTGATGCTTCTCCTCGCCAGTTTTGCTGAAGGCAAACAGAAGGATTTTTACACTTTTAAGGTGGTGAACAGCAGAGGGAAGCTGGTGTCTTTGGAGAAATACCGGGGGTCGGTAAGTTTCTGCACTTCGGTGCCGGACAGTCATTTTGCTAAACTTCTTTGTAGCGATCGAAACCCTCAAGCCACTGCATGTTTAAAAGGAATACCTGTCCGTGACAATGAAGATGATTATTTAAGTATATTCATATATATTTATTTTCGGTACCGTCAAAACTAAGTAGCATTACAGACGTTTACGTTTCTCTGTTCTTTGTGTCCGGCATCTGTATACGTGGCAGGAGCAACTAACGCGTAACTACATACTATTACTGGGGAAGGTATTTTACTATCCTGTTAACTGTTAAATAATAAATATAATAAAACGTTACAGTGCAGCAACGTGTTATATATACACGTATAGAAACACACTCAAACTAATCTGAAAGCTCCGTCCGTAACAGAGTTTAAATGTTTACGGTGTGATTGGAGTTCAATATGAATGAATGAACACAGGAATACCACGTTTGTTCAAACCGATGTCGCACGTCCGAGTTGTTAGTGTGAAAAACAAACCGAAAAAGGCCGGGTGGGAAATGTTTTAATATGATTCAGATCTTAGGATAAGCACTAAAACGATGGGATCAGTCCAATGTTCCCGCAGCTGCCTGTCAAAGCCCGCCTGTAATGTTTTTGACTCAACACATGAGGTCAGGAGTGAATAACATTATTGTTATTTAAAAATTTCAGAAGTACCGTCGTTTTTAGTTTTGCTGGGCCTTGAAATACATGGCCAAATGTTTGAAATAGGTTTTTTTCCCATGAAGTTTAATTTTTACAGTATTGCAAATGGGTTCGGCCTTTTGGGGATCGGGGCTGGTGTGGAACTGAGGCGTCACCTGCTACATAGTGACACTTGGGTCCTAATTTGAAGCGGCACGTGGAACATGTTACCTCTCCAGCAAGATGACCATCTTCCTTTGTAAACTCTACATCTTGGTGGCGGCACTCCCGGAGGTACGCGGGCCGGGGAGTGGCCAGATCTCCGGAGGTGGGTGCACCGTCTTTTGGTCTGGTCGCCCTGATGGCTGCCATACTCGGGGAGTAGATGCTTCTGTAGCAGATCGGCTCTTCCCGATTGTTGTCTGATTTGGTGGCAACTCCAGTTTGTACCGGGATGGAGGATGGCTGTGAGGGCTTTGAGGGTGGATAAGGAGGTGTTTGTAAGACAAATCTGTGAGCAGGTGACACCCCATCTGTGCTGTACTGACCCATGTCCTGCATTACATACATCTGAAACTGTTCCTCGGAGACTTGCGGTCAGGGCAGGTGATTGAATAGTCCTTATGGCTGACACTGCAGTTCTAACGCTGGGCCGGCTACTTTGAGCAGCTGTTTCAAGCTGATCCTCTGGCTAGGACGTTGGACATCTGTGAGTCCTAATCCAAAGTACCATACATCATCTGCAAAGAAGTTAAAGTCAAACATACCTGGATTAAGAATGACTGCTGATGATGAACTTTTATAATAAGTACAAATGGGTACAATATGGATATTACTGTGTTTGTCTTTCCTTTTTATCATCCAAGCTGTGTTTATGAGAATTTCTATTTTTGACTGCTGGTCATTTCACAAGCAGAAGTGAATGAGGATTGGAGGGATTTTACTCACCGCATGCCAGTGAGGAAAGTTAAAGTGAAATCAACTGAAGTCAGGTGAATTGAATGCCATGGTTACAAGTGCTGAGTGCTTTTTCATTCTTTGCATCAGCTATAAGCAGCGTGAATGCTGAATTATTACAGTCTGAAAAGCAACAAATTAAGAGACAACAGCAAATGTTTCACTTTTTTACAAACTGCAGTCTGGTTCTTCCCTGTTTCTCATTAATGAAGGGCTTCTTCCTTGCTTTATGGGGATTCAGTCCTGCTTCTAGGAGCCTGATACAAACTGTCCTAACAGTGCACTTCACACCATTTAATGTTTCCCACTCCTTTTGTCACTTCAGGTCGTTTTAGGATTTATAAGACACTGCCGTATAAATTGACGGCCATCTGTGGCACTTGGCTGGAAGCAGCCTGCCTCACAGTGTCGCTTTATGTCAGCAGATCCAGGGTTAAACCAGGATTTAACAATGCAGGTGTTTTTAAAGAAAATATAGTGTGGTCTCTCAGTTTTTTTCGAGAGTTGTATTTAGCTATCTTATTCAAACGGTCTAGTTTGTGATTTCTGTAGGATGACAAAGAAGTCGTTGATGGAAGCGATTTGTAATGGAGAGTAAAATGTGCTTTTCTTGTGCAGACCAAAGGGAACATCTGCTGTCAACAGTAGCCTTTGTGTCTGTGTTCTGCTAAGGTGCAGTTTCTATCATTTTTTCTAGTCCGATCCCAGTACAGGTATTATAATTATCTGTCATTACCGATACCAATGTGATATTTTTCCCATTGTAACTACTAGAGATATTTGTATCAATACATTTCAATGAGCACTGTAAACATTCTGCATGCACTGTTACAGTGGCTTTGTTTGAGTTTGCTAAGAATAATAAAATATGTTGGTCACGTTGCTCAAAAGCTGCGCCGCTACGCTACAGTATGACATCCACAGTCAGCAGGGTTTACACGAGTCTGCTGTTTTATTCACAAAATTGAACAGAAGCATTTTCTTAAAATGCAAATTGTGCAATCGGCTCCCTAATTAAATATAATAAAAGAGATAAAAGTCTCACTGCAAACCCCAAATAACCATTTCTGCCAAAACATACATAGGTCTCCAGAATAAAATATACAATGGAGCACAGATAAAACTTTTAAGTAATAATTAACCAAACCTTAGAAAGAATACAAGTCTGAAGACATCTAGTTTGGTTAAGTTTTACTTTCTCCCAAAATTGTGACATTTGGAAAGTTTTTTTGTGTTTTTTAATTTTGTGTGAGTGACAGTAATTTGAATTAAATTTAT
The DNA here is from genome assembly GCA_019775895.2 of Stomatorhinus ivindoensis. NCBI lineage: Eukaryota > Metazoa > Chordata > Actinopteri > Osteoglossiformes > Mormyridae > Stomatorhinus > Stomatorhinus ivindoensis. The sequence goes on from JABFEB020000033.1 coordinate 17,567,217, forward strand.
TTGGCAGATGCTTTTTTCCAGAGCAACATACGATTGACAAGGCAAGGTCAGCCGTTGCTGGAGATATGGGGTTAATTTAAGGGCTTCCTTCAAATACCAGGTGGCCCTCTGAGCCACACAGCTCCCCCCCCCCCCGGTAATTACCCTTTACTCTCCATGTGCAGGTATCGCTGGTAGTGAACGTGGCCAGCGAGTGCGGCTACACAGAGGATCATTACACTGACCTCCAGCAGCTCCAGCGAGACTTTGGGCCCTACCACTTCAACGTGCTGGCCTTCCCCTGCAACCAGTTTGGCCAACAGGAGCCAGGCAGCGACAAGGAGATCGACAGCTTCGTGCGGCGTGTGTATGGCGTCAGCTTCCCCCTCTTCAGCAAGATCGCCGTGGTGGGAAGTGGGGCCAACAACGCTTACAAATATCTGGTTGGTAAGTGAGTCTCTCGTGCAGTAGAAATAAGCATGGAAATATAGGCTGTTATGTACTCATGCCCTTGTTATATCTCTGCTCTTGATACACTGATGCAAGCAGGTGTTTCTGTAGCCTAAAACTGTCCCTTTGTTTGGGTTAGTGGTAGTAAATTAATGTGATTTTTAATGTCAGCTACAGGTTTTGTAAGTCTTTGTTTTTTCCTGTGAGTTAATGTGAGATGGATTTGAATTGAACATTAATCTGACACCTTAGAGAACGAATGCCTCAAGATGCCTTTTTGTGATTCTGCAGAACTAAAATCCTCTCTTGCCACTTTGACAGAGTCTTCTGGAAAGGAGCCGAATTGGAATTTCTGGAAGTACCTGATCGACGTGAATGGGAAAGTGGTAAATACATGGGGGCCCACCACCGCCGTGAAAGAGATCCGGCCACTGATCACAGACATGGTGCGACAGATCATCCTGAAGAAGAAAGTGGAGCTTTAGGGTGCTGAGGCGGGGAGCTTGACAAGCAGTCAGATGGAGGAGGAGGAGGAGGAGTGACTGAAGGTCAGAACTTAAGGACCTGGTGCTACATCCATAGAGTGTTTTCAGGAATGTCTATGAATCACACAATAGTCTACAAAAATGGGGCAATTAAGGCTAGTTATAATGAAGAGTAACGTTAGCAACATGAGAACAACGATGAAAGGCAGCATGTCTGTCTTTGCATTCAACATGAAAACACGTTAATTTGTATTGAGTGTCCATTCATTCATCCATCCATCCATCCAATGTGTGCCTTTCCTGTTCAGGGTCTGAGGCCTGGAGCGTTCCATTAAACTCTATGAAATTCAATTCATACTTTTAATGCCTGATAAAAGAGTATTTTAACAAAAGGATGCATCTGAAAGGGATCAGATAAGTTGATCTGAACAGAATTTAATGAGTTTTTGTTTCTACCTCCATAATTATTAGGGGCATGAAACAATATCCTGTGGTGAGCATTCACTTTTGCAGATGTCATAGACCCATGCAGATATTATGTTGTTGATAATGACCTTTACCAAAGAGTGTAATCAGGAAACACATGCCATGCTAAATTATGGTCTTTTGCTCAGAAATAGTGCCTTAACCATTATATTAGACAGAGACACATGCCTGTGTGTCGCCCCGTTGTACCTGCGGTCTAAGGGGTGGGACCCCGTGAGGGTCACATTCCTTCCAAATGAATTTGTGCATCAACACACCTTGGCGGGAAAAACCGAAAGACTTCCGATCTTCCGCTGTTGTGTTTCCTGCCGTATAGCAGTCATTTACATCACCGCATAAATGTTACTGGGCCGCCATCTAAGTGCTCTGTGTCTCATTGTCATTCCTCTTCATTTTAGAAATTCTTTAATTCTTAGTTCACTCAGCAGGGCACTGGCACCTGTGGGCCGCCCATTCTAAGCGGCATCAGTTTGCTTTCTGTGTGTTTAAAAATAAAAAAAAACTTTTGTAAGCACTGTGCCTTAATGTTTTATATAACCTGCCTAAAGTTTTATCTTAAAGAACAGAAATTTACTCACTCGACGTTATTTCTACAGCTTAAGGGAAACATATCATAAACATGTCAGTGTCAGTTTCATGTACATACATTATACAATATAAAATGAACCTTGCAGTCATAAAAAACATTTGCTGCCAACAAAAACCTCCCAGTGTTGAAACATTTTCTTCTTCCAGTTAAAAACTGAGCTTTAGCTTATGGTGAACTTACCCTTCTGTTTCTCCTTGCTGTAGTGATGCTGTAGTGTTTGTCTGAGATGTTTTTATGCCATTTGGTTAACAAGGTAGTTTAGCTGCCGCTCGGTGATAAATAAACACCCAGGGAAATCCCCAAAGGAGAACATGGGAAGCAGGTGACTGATTCACAGCTCTTAAGCAAGACAGTAGTTTGGTTAACTCTGCCCAATATAATGTACTTATTTATGGTGTGTGTGTGGAAGGCAGCATGGTGGTTAGCGCTGTCGCCCTGGGACCAGGGTTCGATGCTCTGTGTGTGGGGGGGGCAGCATGGTGGTTAGCGCTGTCGCCCTGGGACCAGGGTTCGACGATCTGTTATGGCTCTGTGTGTGGGGGGGGCAGCATGGTGGTTAGCGCTGTCGCCCTGGGACCAGGGTTCGACGCTCTGTTTTGGCTCTGTGTGTGGGGGGGGCAGCATGGTGGTTAGCGCTGTCACCCTGGGACCAGGGTTCGACGCTCTGTTATGGCTCTGTGTGTGGAGTTTGCATGTTCTCCTCCTGTTGTCATGGGGTTTCCTCTGGGTTCTCTGGTTTCCCCCCCACAGTCACAAAAACATGCTGAGGTTAACTGAAGTTACCAAACCGCTAATAGGTGTGAGTGTGCCGTGTGATGGGTTGGCGGGG
>JABFEB020000033.1:17570134-17591995 GCA_019775895.2 Stomatorhinus ivindoensis
TGTTGGGTTGGCCCCCCCCCCCCCCCCCCCGCCCTGGGTTGTTCCCTGCCTTGCACCCATTGGGTCTGGATCCCCGAGATCCTGAATAGAAAAAGTGGCTACAGAAAATGCATGGTGCAGCAGCTTAAGATTTGTTTTATATTAATTTATTTAGGGCCAAGTGTGAAAAAATCCCATATGCATTTTATTATTACTGTAAACCAACATAAATATCCAATATTTAATAACTCTCTAAAGTAAACAGACTTCAGATTGATGAATATATTTACATACTTCCAGGCGAAAATAAATGGAATGTCGTGTGCCGGAAATCTATGAAGATATGTATCTAAAAGTGAGAGTGGTTCACTGTTGTGGCATGACATAGCGTTTAGGATTGGCTACTGGTGTTTGCAAACAGAGTCACCTGTTTGCAAAGAATGCAAAGAATTATTGGCCCAAAGATAAACGACCCTGATTATAAGACAACCCCCCCACCATTTTTTGGCTACTATTTTTAGAAAAGACGTTTTGGAATACCAAGTCTTACTTTTATACAGAAGAATAATTGTATTTGACAAGAACATATAATAAGTTAACCAGCAACCACAGCTTAAAAAGCAACCACAGGCAACTGGATTACAAATGTGCTAAACAGCAAACATCCCAAAAAAACAAATATATTACTAATGTACTATTGGGGGGGGGGTAATGACTATTACAAACTCCACAACCCTTGAGTTTGCAGACTGTTTTCGATGAAGCAGATCCACCACATGAAGTGGGTAAAAAAGATATTGCGGAGAAGGGTTGAGCCATATTAATAACTGATATGACAGATCTTTTACTGTGTTTATTAAACAGCCACTATTGGTTTAATACCATCAGCGGCACCGGCAACAAAATCAACAATGTACACGACATTCAGGGAGACACGCTAAACACACACACTGCCCGCGTTCCCAGCTCTCACGCATCTGGTGTGAGACGCTTTTTGACTCGCACGCTTTTTGACTTGCGCAAGGCAAACCTATGTGATGGTAAGTCAAAACACTCGTTACAAAATACTGTATTTGGCGTTATCTATTTAGTTTTTTGTCTAGACCCTGAATATAAGACGACACCAGTTTTTCCAGATGTATTTTGAGGGAGAAACATGTCTTATATTTGTTTTGACACGGTACATTTTTCAAAACACCCAACAGGCTTTACAGAAGTGATGAGGGACCACCAATGGCAGCCATTCTGCAGCGGTACACTCACCACACAGTAGCTAAGGTGGTGAAGGGGCAGGAGAGATAAATATAGGGGATGATTAGAGCCTATATTTGATAGGGCTGCAGTGGGTAATTTTAGCCAGTGCATTAGGATACCACCCCTACTCTTTCAAAAGATGCCCAGATACTTTGGTTTTGCGTCTCATCTGAAGGACAGCGCCATTTTTACAGTACAGTATCCCCATCAGTGCACTTGGGCTTTGGGATCCACAGAGACCATAAGATGGTCTAACCTGTTAGCCACAGTGTCCCCGTCACTGCACTGGAGGATCGGGATCCACACAGACTACCGGATGGTCTTCCCTGTCACTGCACTGGAGGATCGGGATCTACACAGACCACCGGATGGGCTTCCCTGTCACTGCACTGGAGCACTGGGCTTCACACAGACCACAGGATGGGCTTCCTTGTCACTGCACTAGGGGATCGGGATCCACACAGACCACCGGATGGGCTTCCCTGTCACTGCACTGGGGCATTAGGATCCACACGGACCACAGGATGGGCTTCTCTGTGATTGCACTGGAGCACTGGGCTCCACACAGAACACAGGATGGGCTTCTCTGTGATTGCACTGGAGCACTGGGCTCCACACAGAACACAGGATGGACTTCTCTGTGATTGCACTGGAGCACTGGGCTCCACACAGAACACAGGATGGGCTTCTCTGTGATTGCACTGGAGCACTGGGCTCCACACAGAACACAGGATGGACTTCTCTGTGATTGCACTGGAGCACTGGGCTCCACACAGAACACAGGATGGGCTTCCCTGCTGGTTACACCAACACCACTCCCAGCAGCAGCCCAGCTTTCCTAGTTGGTCTCCCATCTAAGTACTGGCCAGGCCCAAACTAGCCAGCTTCAGATGGATTACCTGGTCTGAGGCGGTTCTGCTGCTGAAGATGAACTGGAATGTTCTGGAATTCCACCTGATGTGTAAGTTCCCCAAATAATATATTGACTTAATGATGAATAAAACATTGATAGGTTTTAAAAGTCAACCATAGAGATAGCAAGTCTAATTTGTATCAAAAGTTTAACATTCAATACAGGGAATTTGAGTATTTTAATTTTTGAAAAACAGTTTTGTTTTGTTCAGAAATTACAAATATTTCAGATAAGGAATATAATGTATTTAATATTCATACATTTCTAAATACACATATATTCTACATATACACAAATATCCACACACTTGAATCCACACACCAAAATAAAGACATTATATGGTATTTTACAGCATATCGTACTGTTGCTTTGCTTATGATAGTATCTTTTATATTATGGGCTGCTCTGCCATTAGCTGCTATTAAAATAGCACTTGACATTATTAAATCGAATATCTTCACCCAGGATTTTATTTCAGCACAATGTCATTTTCTATTCCTCAAAATCCTTTCTCTTCCCTTTTTGATTTTAATCTGATTTCCCACCCACAGGTAACACCTTCCTTCATCGATGTCCTGTGGAAACTGGATTACGGTGCTACAGCTCTCAAGTGATTTATCTCAGTAGGTCAGTCGCGCACTGATATAGAATGTTCTCATCACCTTTGTCTGCTATTAATGAAATGATGGAGAAAAGAATGTGAAGGAAATCATAACAAAATAACTGGCATAGAATACTGTGGTGGGGACAAAATGAAAACGACAAAGTAGCTCTTCTTTCAGTAATGCCAGTAATTTCAGACAGAAGAATTTTAATAAGCAGAAAAACTAAATTAATTTGGGTCATACTGCAATTTCTCGGTTGAGGGTGCAGGTCTGTAGAGCTGAAACTTAGAATAGAATAGAATAGAATATCTTCTTCATAGCACAAGCTGGATTAATAAATTCGAAAAAGAAAGTATTTTCACGTGTTCATTTTATATTTCATATTCTGAAAAACATCCTTAGATTTAAAAAGTCTCACAGAATTGCAGGATGCTTGAAAATAACCCTGGAGACTAAGTGCAATCCAAAATCCCAAATCAGGAAATGGGAAAAGCTCGCTGCATTAAAAGCGGCCAGAGGGTACTTCAGGATGACGAACAGACCCGCGAGTGATGCACTCTCTGACGTTTGCTGCACCGGAGATCACGCAGGATAAGGTACGCACATGTAGGACACTGACATCACCAATGAAGCTGTGTCACTGAAGAATCATCTATGGAATATTTATGTATTAATATAATGACTTGCAGCATCATATCTCTGGCACAGTACTGCATAAGCAACTAGATAAAAACGGACAGGAAAGATGTCAAAAATAAATGTGTGGTGTGTCTTTAAGCAGAATAAACAAGACTTCATCACCCGGATTTTTTTAATGGGACAAAAGGCACCCAACTTCCAACCATTTATCCTGGTCAGGATGGGGGGTGGGGGTGAACAGTTAGTGTTTAAATCATCCTGTACTTATTCAATAAACTGCTGTAAAAAAAACTTCAAATTCTACAATATTTGTTGTAGATGTATTTATTTCAAGTTTATTATGTGCTATATCTATCTATTTCATTCAAAGTTGTTACCTGTTGTAGTCACTCTCAGAAGAATCAAGTCACAGCCAGAGTCAGGGTCAAGACCCAGCACCTAATAATCCATTCACCCAGCACTGCTCACCAAGAAAGGGGCACCTAATAATCCATTCACCCAGCACTGTTCACCGAAAAAGGGGCACCTAATAATCCATTCACCCAGCACTGTTCACCGAAAAAGGGGCACCTAATAATCCATTCACCTAGCACTGCTCACCGAGAAAGGGGCACCTAATAATCCATTTACCCAGCACTGCTCACTGAGAAAGGGGCACCTAATAATCCATTCACCTAGCACTGCTCTCCAAGAAAGGGGCACCTAATAATCCATTCACCCAGCACTGCTCACCAAGAAAGGGCCTAATAATCCATTCTAAACATGCTCATTGCTCCCATAAGCGATGTAGCATTTTGTTTTTGCTCATGGGGACTTTATAGAAAAACTGCTGAATCTGTAATTAAGTGTAATGGCATGATGCTACAAAACCATCAGATTTTGACTGGCATGTAAATTTGTCACTAAACATTAAATATATAATATATAATAGAAGTTGTACACTACGAAGGATATTTCACTCAGGAGCACGCAAAAGGTACTGTATCAAAATCATCATATATATCTAAATAAAACATCTGAGGTGAATCTCTCTTAAACACACCTTTCATCACAATAAACTTAACATTCTTATAATGATGCTGTCATTGGTTGCAGCATTAGTTACATTGTCAGCCAGAGAAACTTCATTGCACATTATAAGTCCATCTAAACCATACGTTTCATGACGTTCAAACAATGCAGACCAACTGAAAATTAATTAATTTGTTCACAGCTAGCGGGGCGGCATGGTGGTGCAGTGGTTAGCACTGTTGCTTTACACTTCTGGGACCTGGATTTGAGTCTCCGCCTGGGTTCCATGTGTGTGAAGTTTGCATGTTTTCCCTGTGTCGTGGGGGGGTTTCCTCCGGGCACTCCGGTTTCCCCCACACAGTCCTAAAACATGCTGAGGCTGATTAGAGTTACTAAATTGCCCATAGGTGTTCCTGTGTGTGTGAATGGTGTGTGAGTGTGCCCTGCGATGGGCTGGCCCCCTGTCCAGCGTTGTTCCCTGCCTTGTGCCCATTGCTTCTGGGTAGGTTTCCGGACCCCCCGTGACCCAGTAGGGTAAGTGGGTATAGATAATGGATGGATGGATGGATGGATGTTCACAGCTAAACAATGAATCCAATACAGAATCAAGCTGTAATCATGAGCACATGTAAAGGTAAAAAAAAATATTTGCACGTAAAAATATGTGCTGATAAATGATTCTGTATCTGATGCACATTGATTTGTAAATGAAACTCTAAAACTTGGAAACTGGTTCGTAGATTCTAGTAGGTTTCATGATTTAAGTGGGATAAGGATGAAAACTTTCTTTTGAAAATCATTACCAATTAGCAATTCTTTACTGCAGATGATTTTAATTTAATCAAATCATTTCCAGGTTCACAGTCTGTAGTCCCTCCTGGCAATAGAAATATATGTGAAGAACAATCTAAAGCTCAATTTGTCAATGTATTTTTCGACAGTTGTATTATGATTTTCTTGGTAAGTGCATTACCTTTAAATAAGTGCATTACTTAATATTCAAAGTAAATTAATTTCTGCTGCAGGGAAGCTTATTCAATCACATTGTGGAAGAATGGTCTTTTGTCATACCTGGCTTTGAATGTGCTCTGAACCATATATTACTGAGCAGAAACAGCTACAGTAACTGGAATTTCTTTGCTTGCTATTAATGAAATAGTAATAATAATAATTATAATTAATTACACTTATATGGCACCTTTCACAAACCCAAGGTCGCTCAAAAAGGAGGAGAATAAACATCTAAGCAGTTCAGCAAGAGAAATGTTCATTTAACCGGAAGGTTTTTATCTCAGATTTAAAAATAATGAATGAAGAACAATCCTGGAGAGACTAAGGAAGGGAATTACAGAGTGTTGGGGATAGAAGGAAAACCTCCACCCCGTGAACCCACAGAGATGAGACATGCACATTTTTACTTGCAAGGGTAACCTCACCGTTCGTAGTGAGCTACAAAAGTTCAGTTCCCCTGGTCCTTTATTTTATACATGAAGAAAGACAAGCTTGCATACCACACTCTATACGTCGTTGTACATCCTACCGGGGGAGTGAGTGAGATAAGCAAATGAAAACTTAAGAAAGGAAACACATCTTCTCCTGCAGGAGAGAGTGTGCACTTAATACTTATACAACAGTTTTCATGGTCACATGACAAAGAAACAAAGAACAGTATATTGCTGATTATACAAAGTGATTATAAATAAAACAATTTCTCTCTAACACAGAGTAATGTGGTTTCTTCCCTGTTATAGAGGGACCCCCAGTTCAGGGGATTTATTAAAAGACAACAGAGCATCAAAGCAATCAACACCATGAACGCTAAGCTGAGGAGAAAGAGATGTGTATCTGTCCAAAATACGCGCTCTTTTTCCTTAATCCTGCAGTATTTCTGAAATGGTTCACAACCGACTCAGCTCATCTAAACCAGGTTATCAAGATTATAATTATTATCTGAGAAATTTCCTAAAAAATGATGTTTGAAGCTCTTGGGCAAACAGTGGACCTTTTGCCCAGGGGTGGAATGGCAACAAAAAGCAGCCTGAGAATTTCCTGTCAAGAGGCTCCAAATTGATAGTTTGCCACCAGCCTGGGCAGTGCGGGGATTTGACCCATGGAAACCGGCGCTCGTTAGACTGACCAACCAGAAAATTAATGGAACTTCCTGATGATCGGTCTGCACCTGCTTTTACCTAAATCATTCAGCAGCATCATTCCCATGTATGTGAGTGACAATGTAGCATCTCTCTCCATTAAGATGTGTGCTCTCAGCGGTGGGGAAAAACACAAAACCCGGAAAAAGAGAAGAAAACAGGAAATGGTTGAATTCATGACGCAAAGAGGTGTTGGACTTTATTCACGCTTCTAAATTGGAGGCTACAGTTAAGCTGTGCTTTCTCTCATCGTCCACTAAAGTCACCCAGGTATCATGATGAAAGTGTTGTTGATCATTCTCCTCCACACATTCAGGTTCATGGTTCCATTTCTTTTTTATTTCCCATTCAGGCACATGTTCTGGTTGTGAACTGAACCATTAGTCATTTGACTTCCTCTGCTGCCCCCAGGAGGATGGGCTCCCCCTTTGAGTCTGGTCCCTCCCAAGGTTTCTTCCTTCCAGGGAGTTTTTCCTTGCCACTGTCACCTCTGGCTTGCGCACTGAGGGCTTTAGGCAGGGATAATGTAACGCATTTTCAGACAACGTCATGTTGTGCCCTATACACATTGAATTGAATTGAATTGAATTGAAAGTGTTGGGGGAAATTATGTTAAATTTTTTGTAAAAGGCTGACTCACATACCTTACTGATCCTGTGTCAGTTGCACAGAGCTTTTCCTCACCACCCCGTCACCCCTTCATTTGATTTTGAAGATCTTCACATGGATGTAAAGCGAAAACCTGAATGCTGAAGTTAGACACTGATTTCCAAAGCTACTGTTGTTGTTGAATTTGCATAATACTGTTGTTATTTAGTAGCATAAACTGCAGGAAAATTTCTATTATTTGTGTTTTTCTCCACAATTTGGCCACTTGCAGGTGTGTCTGGCTGTATGAAAATGTAGAAAAATACATGTAAGGAGGTCAGCTTGCCAGCTGGTTGGTTGTTATGTTCTTTTCCATCCTACCAAACATAGAGCATTTTAAATTGGATATATTCACTTATATAGATGCTGTGCTCTGCTGTTGTACCAGGTACGGGAGCCTTTAAAGCAATGTTACGATTTATGTTGCATACACAAGTTATATAATTGAGTGAAATGTTAATTTTGGTACTGTACAGCTCAGAAATGGTCTCTCTATGAAAGCGCAGGTTACATGTGAATTATGAATGCTTATATCTGGTCCCTATGTGCTTAATATATCTTTGACAAGAGGTGATACAATGCTGCAAACTATTGTCAATACTGTTGATTCTGGCCCCTTCCTCTGTCATATTTTATAGAAGATAAGAAGTATTGAAAGCATGAATATTAACGCATGAGGTAACCTTAAACCTTACACCTTCTAGGATTGAGCAGAACTTTGTTTATGCTGATGGCATGAATACATTACCTAACATTATTTCATGAAGACTCTCTTCTCAGGGTCTCTGTTTTATTTGATTTCAGCTTGGAATTACTGATGACTAAGATATGTATGTGTATGTATGTGTAATCACTCACCAATTACACACCAATCACTCACCAATCACACACAATCACTCACCAATCACACACTAATCACTCACCAATCACACACCAATCACACACCAATCACACACATTCACTCACCAATTACACACACAGGCACACATACACATAAATTCCAGTTTACCTAGTCTGTTTTTGGATTGTGAGGGGACTGGTTATAGGGTCTTGGACAGAAACACCAGCACAAAAATGCAATGCAAAATTCAATTTAAGTGACATCTGGGTCATCTAGTGACAATCATAAGTAACAGGCTGTACCACAGTGCAAAAATACAAGTGATACAAGATTCAGTGTATTGCACGTTCTTCTACAAATTCTCGAGAGAGAGAGAGAGAGAGAGAGAGAGAGAGAGAGAGAGAGAAGTAGTCAGGAAGTATAACATTTAGGCTATGAACCTGCTGTTTTATGAAATCATAAGAGTATTGATAATGTTAATTATAAAAATCGAACCAAGTAGTTGGCAGCTGCAAGCTTGGGACGGACTATTTGCCTCGTTCATTGTTTTGGACGACATTGTCTGATACATAAATAAATCTAAATACAAGTAAATAACTAATTTGACTAAAGAGCTCAGGGATGGTGTGTCCTGGTTCAGGTCCAAGTCGTATCTCACTGGAAACCACTAGCAGTGTAACAACGTCGGAAGTAGTGGGTAATTTCCATATTCATAGCTCGCTGGAAGAATGCCCAGGTGTTTGCTGCCATTTAGAGCTGTGTTGTTTTTCTGGGGATATTTTGTTGTCCTGCATTAGGGTCAGTAATTAGAGGAGTCCACTTCAGCCCTAGAATCTTCCTATTAGGTGGTCACAAAGGTTACTTGACAGAGATTTTGTTATGATTAAGAGGAAATCAGGAAAGATCAGCAAACAAGCCCAGTGTGGAAGTGAGTTGTCATAGCATAGGTGGATGTTAGAAGATCTAGGCTACCTCAACTGTCAGTTTCCATACAGGGGCAGGACATCGAGGTGGTGACCTTCTACAAATATCTGGGGGTCATTTTGGAAGATAAACTGGAATGGTCCCTAAATACAAATTCTCTTTATAAAAAGGGACGGAGTTACCTCTTCTTTCTGTGGAAGCTGAGGTCCTTTGATGTGTGTGTGATGTCTGTCTGTCTGAGTTTAGAATAAAAACACATAACTTTCATTATGTCATAAATGAAACATTGGAAACTGTGGCGTAGTATGTCCAAATCTGGACCACTAACACAAAACACTATTTCAAAATTGTTAAAAATACCCAATTCAACACAATGTGACTGAATGGCTGATCGATAAGCTGGGTACTGTAAAAACTATATTACAGCAATGAAAAGCCGATTGTAGTCTGTGGGTGGACCGGAAAACAGAGATAGAATTAAAACTAATTAAAGTTCCTGCAATGACATTTGTTAAATATCATCGTCTATACCGGTGCTGTGGGAGACAAGGAAAAGTGGGGTAATATTTAGCTCTGCAGGTGGAGGTGTTGGGTTCTGGCCCTGAGAAGATTCTGACTACGACTTCATTAACAGTAAAACGCTCTGTCCTAAATTGCAACTCAAATGTGATCTAACATGTTTCTCTGTCCATCATAGGTGAAGAGATCAGGTCCAGAGAATGCAAATCCAGACCAAGATTTTGTTTCAACCAACCAGTTGAGTCATCTGTGACTGTGACTCTTTATTCTCAACTGGTTGGTTGAAACAAAGTCTTGGTCTGGATTTGTACTCTCTGGACCTGAACTCTTCACCTCCCAGCGAATATGAATATGAGCTTAATGGCACTATGCATGACATGTACACACATCAGTTTCTCCTAACACCTCTGCTGTGATTATTAGGCTGCATGGAGATGCTGTCTACTTGTGGAGTCATGTCCGCATTGCACATTCTTCAAAAACAAATTAGTGAGGTATAATCAAAACATATCTAAGCAACAAATAACCTAGCATATTTCAGAAAAAGACCAGACAATAAGATATTTTGATATTTTAATTTAGATCAGGGTTTCATTGCACGGTTCATTGGATGTCCATGACTATGGATGTTCCAAAAACCCAGCTAGGGAGTCAGAAGATGGTAGCTAAGTAGTTGGTCAGCAGAATATGGATAAATAAGGAACAAGTTTATTTAATATTCAATGTAGTGACTGTTTTAATATCCAATTAATATGTAATATTCAGTGTAGTGACTGCTTTAATATCCATTTAATATTTAATATTCAGTGTAGTGACTGCTTTAATATCTATTTATTATTTATTATTCATTGTAGTGACTGGTTCCGGCCAACAGGCGTCCCATGCAAGTGTCTTTTGAGTCGTGGCAAATGGCACTGCTACCTCCACCTGTAAACCTTTATTTATTATAATAAGACCACAGATAAGATGCGTCAAAGCCCCCACAGGTTGCTGTGGTAGACTCTAGGCACTTTACTATGATCCAAAACTATAAATATATGTGTGTGTGTGTGTGTGTGTGTGTGTGTGTGTGTTTATGTGTGTGCGTGTGTGTGTGTGTGTGTGCGCACAAACATGCACACACTTGTTTTTGACCCCTGTGTGGAAATTCTCTTTTCACCTCCCCCATCTTGCTCTCTGTAGGGGAAGTGCACGCTGGCCGTGAAGGGCAGCCACCCATGGGAGGGGGGTGGGGGGGTTGGGCAAAACAATATAATACTCTGTGGTGGACTGGCGACCTGCCCAGGGTGGACCGCGCCCCTCGCCCCAAGATGCTGCGATTGGCTCCACCTTCCCTGCGACCCAGATGGATTAAGCGGTATAGATATTGGATGGATGGATGGATGGATGGATGGATGGATGGACAATATAATAATAAAAATCTATATTTGAGATTCTTATGTGAGAGGTCACAGTGACCCATTGGACCATCCATAACAATGTTATTCAGAGTTAGAAAAGACATATTCTAACTCCTTCCAGATCCTACCTTTAAGTGTGTTTTTCTGCAAAACCCAGTAGGTCTCTCCTGTGCTTTAATCATAGTGCAGGTTCAACTACATGATACTTATGTGCTAAATAAAGAGTTAATTATGACAGATAACTATTTTTAGTGGACCTCAATTTTAATTAACATATAAAAGTTTACACTGGATTAATTGGTGGTACTTGGGTCAGTCGGAGAACTTCTCATTGACATTGTGACTGGGACCATAAAGATTCATGTTTAAAGGGCCTATTTCCTAGGAAACCCTATGTGGTTTTACAGTTATAAAAATTCCCTTTACATTCCATCACCACACATTTCTACCCCACATCTACCTTTCCTTACAGTCAATTACTCATTTGTATGTAAGTGGTTTACTAGCAGACAGCGATTATCTGATACTTCAGTCAATGAAAGGATCTTCTGTGTTCTGTAACTGCTCTGTAGTGTTAAGCTTGTGACACAAAACGGGTGTGTTGTTTGAATGTGATTTCAAATTTTGCTTTAACAGGTCTTTAACAGTAAGTATTACACTCTCCTAAACTCTTTGAATATAGTGGGGGAAAATACTCCAAATAGCTATTCAACGTTTTATTTTTTGTAGTGACTATATTGTAAGGGAAACCTTGTGAGTTCTTTGGGTGAAATCAAACTTTAACTTCCCTCATAATTATGTTAATATTGCAAACTGAATGAATCACTGTTGTAGAAAAAGATGTACGCCTTAGATATTGGCGATCTGCAAATTCAAGGGCACTTTTTAGAATGGAAAACAAAAAGTAAGAAGAAGGATACAGGGAAACTCCTGCACAGTCGGAGATGGGCACTTGTGACAAAGGTACAAAATAATGACCCTGTATGCATGCTGGCACGTCAAAGAAAAGCAACAAATTCCAGCTACTTCGCAGATTGCACTAAACAATCCAAACCGTGGAAAAAATATCGTCACATCGATCCCAAACCCAACATACAATCAACACAGTATGAAGGCTTGACAGTATATTTATTTAGCCAGTGTGAGCAGCTCTATACTGAAACCAACTACTGTGTCCTTTCAAAGGAAATAAATGGGCATCAAATTAAAGGCTCGCCCAGTTATGCCTGGTCAGCTGACAGCGAAATAGCAAACAAGAAGCACGCGAAGCACCTTCCGCAGAGCCACGTGTCCCGCAAGCTGCCGGGGCGGTCAGGTCTGGGACGGCCCCTCCACGTTTACAGTGACGGTGGCCATAAAGCACTTCTGGAAGAGTCGGTCAGGGTCAGGCGGCTGGTTGTCGCAGTCCAGTTTGCAGGGGAGGAAGTGCTTGCAGAATCCCTGCGGGGCTGTGGGAGTGCTGAGGTGGCCGCGCTGCTCCAAGGCACTGACACTGGGACCTGGAGAAGGTGTGGTGGAGATGGACAGCGAGTGAAAGGGCTGTGATAGTGATTGTGATCTTTTTTTCTTTACGAAGTTGACATGAGTGCAATGGTTAGCAGTGTTGCTTCAGACCTCAGGGACTAGGGTTTCACCCTGGGGTTTCCTCCTAGGGTTTCACCCTGGGGTTTCCTCCTAGGGTTTCACCCTGGGGTTCTCTGGGGTTTCCTCCAGGTACTCTGCTTTCCCCCCACAGTTCAAAAACACACTAAGGTTAACTGGAGCCACCAAATTGCCCATAAGAGTGAACAGTGTGTGGCTGTGCCCTGTGATTGGCGGCCTCTAGTGATCCAAATCGCATACCTTTACCTGTTTTCGAATACTGATAAATAAAGTAGTTACATTTTTACATAGCACAGATTGATGATAATGACTATTTATAAAATTAGAAAACCATTGTAAAATCATTGATATAAATATTAAGCTGCTGCTCTCTGTTTACTTGTCTGAGGTCAGACTTGTTGGTCATATAAGTGAAAAAAGATGAAGGCAGTACATAGATAGTGACTGGCCACAGCTTCTGTGGATCAGCACACTGAAAACACTTACAATTAGACATGGCCGGGTAAGATAATAACAATAATAATAATAATCATCACTTTATTGATCCCCTGTGGGGAAATTGTCTTTACACCTCCCTCAACTTGCTCTTTGTCGAGTAAGCTGTCTGTGACGGGCAGCACCCAGGGAGCTGGGGTCATCATAGATGTTGTTATGTTGAATCTCTCTCCTCCTTTACTTCCTGTGCATTTAGCTGAAACACTAACTGTTACCTTTGTGTTGATTATCTACTCCACTTCCCAGACAGAGATCACAGCCCAGAATATCTACGATCCAATCCATACCTCCTTTGTTAATTAAATTTTGAAGTAAATAACTTGTCTGCTGCAAGAAAATCTTTCTACTCTTTCTTCACTGAAGATGTAATATACTGTATAGATGCATTCATGACATATTTACTGTAAAACAAAAAAAACAAGTTGATGAGATCATTACTGTGACACAGCAGACATATCTGTACATACTTACCCCCCATGTTTCTATCCTTCAGCCACCATTATACCGAATGCTGCTAAGCTGGCAATCTGATCTAATGCACCTTCATGTTTACAATTCAGTCTGACGGTTACAACTCATTGCTTAATTTTAATGCTGTTATTTTCAAGCGCTATTTATATTCTGTTTGTATACTGTGTACTTTTAAAATTTGTCTGCATTATGTGTACTTTGTATCTTTGCACTTCGTCTTCATTTTTGCACTACATGTTTGCCTGTGCTTTACATTCCATGCTGGTATGTGCAAAAGAATTTCCTTTTGGGATCAATAAACTTTACCTTACCTTACCTTACCTTACATGTCATGCACACAAATGAGGACACTCACCCACCAAATCCACCTACAGACTTATCAGCAGAGAAACAGGTGGCATTCTCTACAGACACTTTTACCTTTTCCAAACACTTCACTCTGCCAGCACAGAGTGGTATCCAACATAACTGATCACATGTCCTTTGGCAGAGATCAATAAGCTCCACTGTGAGGCAATGCAGTTCTGAGATTATGACAGATTTCACCCATCTGGGTGGCCTTAAGGCATTCGGCAGATATAATAAAATGTTTGGTTAAGGGATTTGACTTTTCTGATTGGATCCCTGGAGTTTTCTCTTGGCAAAAGAACAGACCCAAAGGCTTATTCTTGCTCAGGACGCTTCTATACATGGTAAATTTAATTAAATGGCAAATTGCTTATTGCCAACACCCGTTTCAGTCTAGGCAGGTAACAGGCAGTCTTTCCACTGGCCTTTACACAGAGGCACATTTCTGCTGTGGTTGAAAATAATGCCACTCATTTTCCCAGAGAAACCATGTAAAAATGGTGGTCTGCTGACCAAGGCTAGTTTTTACAGAAATCAGCCTTTGTCTATCTTTTCATTTATCCATAACAGTAAGTCTGTTAAATGGCTGGAAGGCCAGAATAGGTGGGATACTATAAGAGACAAATGCACCCTGAGAAAGAGTCCTTGAGAAAACTTTTGACTAGGCCAGAGCAGGACAAACAAATAAAAACACATAAAATAAACATTAATAATAATAAAACAGCAACAAAACTACAAATCAATCAGAATCTTTACAAATATTAGTTCCCTAAATATCTGAAATACAGACGTACCAATAGGTTACAATATAAAGAACATTCAGACAGGTTTTAGATAAAGTAGCTGTAGTCTTTTTTTGGCAATAATTTTTGATGTTTCCAGTCAAACTGGCCTCCTGCCCAATGTGTAACCTCCTGCCCAATGTGTAACCCTCACAGGCTCCCTACTGCCCCCTATTTCCATTGACCTTGGAAGCTCATTACTCATTACCAGATATATGTCATCACTCTCATCACTCTGCACTGATAAGCAGCTATGCAAGATGGATGGAAATTTCACAAGAGTGATTAATATTGCCGTCCAAATACTCATACAGCATCATCAATTCACAAACTTTATTGTTTATAATAATGATCCATCACAGGATTTCATGAGGTTGAGTTGATCAATGTTTTTGTAAAATGGATTATTTGATCAAAGGATCGTGCCATGCATTCATTGTCTATACCAGCTTGTCCTACACTGTCAAGGGGTTTGGACCCTATCCCAGAAACTATGGGCACAAGGTTGGGAATAACCCAGGATGGGGTGCCAACCCATCACAGGGGGCACATGAGAAATAAAGTGTAATTAATGCTTAAAATCAGTGTGTGAAATACCCATCAATATTCAGGGGTTCCCCATCTCCCTATTGTTGCACAATACCAATCTTGAGACCCCCTTAAAATTTTGCTTCTGAGGCTTTCAAGGGGTCTCATGGGTTTATCGAGGGTGTCGGACCCCCCCAGACCCCCTGTATTTCGCACACTGCTTAAAATGCTTAAAGAAATTTCAAGCTGAAACCCTGCTTTTCCTGCTTTTTGATACAATGAAGGGTCAGTTCTGAAGAGGACAATGAAGTGTTAGGACAACCATCACCCTCACTGTCTCACCTGTAGCAGTGTCATGACAACCATCAACCCTCACTGTATCATGTGTACCACAGTATCACGACAACCATCGCCCTCACTGTCCCACCTGTAGCATAGTATCACGACAACCATCACCCTCACTGCCTCACCTGTAGCACAGCATTATGGCACCCATCATCCATACTGCCTCACCTGTAGTACAGCATCACAGCAATTACCACTCTCAATGCCTCACCTGAAGCCTGCAGCTGCAAGCCGTTGTCCAGCTGGCTGGGCTTCGTGGCGATAAAAAGGTAGCAGAGGACGCAGAGGGTCACAATGAAGGCCAGCAGAATAACGGCGGCCACGGACAGGCCCACCAGTGCTCCCACGCTGTCAGAGATACGCAAATTAACTTAGCCAGAAGCAAATTCACTCCTGCAGCCTGCCAGAAACACAGACACCAGTGCCTTGGTCCCTGTTCCAAATAAACATTCTGGCACACAGGATACACAGGACTTCAATAAAACCATCAGGAACAATGAAATATGCTTTATTGAGATCCCTGTTAGGATAACATAGTGTAGGGTGACCAGATAATCCATGTCAAGGAGGACACTTTGAGCTACTTCAGGTTTTACAAACTACTTTCAAATTAAAAGGCTCCTCTGTTTGGCTACATAGTTCAGCTCATCTTGTGCTTTGACTGGTTTGTTTCTTTGATTGAAAGACTCATCCAGCTGGTTTACATGTGTGAATATAGGAGACTGACCAATCAGCACACAGCAAGAACTCAGTGCTCAAGTGAAATCCAGGTCTATTTAATTGAAATAGTAATTTACAATTCCTGTCCTAGCTCAGAGTGTCCTCCCTGACATGGATTATCTGGTCACCCTAACATAGTGTCTCAAACGTTGTTGCCTGTCATCTGCAGGGGCTGGTCTGAATGCCGCCTCCACTCTGTGTGTGTGTGTGTGTGTGTGTAGCAGGCATGTTCTATGGATTTCTCCTTGATTAATCAGTTGACCTCCCACAGTCCAAAAAAGATGCATTCCAGTATTTTAGTATATAATGAATCCTATATTTATGGAATCAGGCCTTGGAAAAGGTCTGAAAAGGCCCTTGAGCTACAACATAGTAATATATATATCCTTATATTATATGCCCTATTTCCAATGCTTGGAGTTCCTCTAGCAGTTTCATGCATTCATTAATTGTGATTGGTTTACACCAGCTCTTTATGGAGTCTTTATGTGAACTTTGCACACATCCCGCCCACTCTGAGCTCCCTGTTTTGCTGTGCAGTAAATTAGGCTAAATTTACATACATTCTGTCCACACTGAACTCCCTGTTTCTCTGTGCAGTTAAAGAAACTTAGTCAAATTCTTTTTTCATGTTTATTAACCTGTTGTCACCAAAATGGGGCTAAATTTAGTGGCTGGTTTGCAGCACATTCGTCAAATAAGGTAAACTGGTACTATTTTATCACACTCTCATATTTAAGTCAGTTTTTTTATTGAACTTTACCAAGGCTTGATTGTGAGGAATTAAACACTACAACAGCTTAGGGGTCTATACCAGGCTTAACTTTAATGAAACCTTCATTGTCACCTTTGATTCCTTCCATTCTACTGGGATGAAAGATTCAGATTTATTTTCTTACAGACCTTCTGCAACATCTGTCCTCTATGGATGCTTCAAAATCTCATTAATGTCACAAAATAAATCCCACTATGCACCTTAGAACACGCTGGGACCAAGGGCAGGTATTTTTAGTCAGAGGATTAATATTCACGGTTGAACTTACCTCTGCCCCAACATATCAAGGCAGAAAAATGGAAAAGCAATATATCGAAGAAAGAAAACAAATTATTCAAAACAGACATGACTGGTGGAAAAGAAAATATGTGAAAGAAATATGTGTAAAATAAAAAGTCTTTTCTAATAAATAGGACATTTAGTGCTCTGGGTGTACAGCGGAACTGGATTGTGCCTTAACTTTAAATAAGCTATAGTGACATTGTAGACTGAAAAAAAGCTACACAACCAACAAACAAATACAGGGTAGGTCTAGAACAACAGAAATGTAGACACCCAAGCTAGAGAATATGGCTTGAGCAGCCTTCAATCAAAGTTACACTAGGACATCATCTAGCCTCTCCAGCTGGTCAGGGTCACATGGGCTTTGGTGTCTATCCAACGCGGCACAGGTCTGAGCTGCACACAGAGAGGGGCAATATAACAATTAAATGTATTTAAAATATGTCTCTGCATCCAGCCATACTTCCAAGAAGCCTCAATTCTGGTACCATTATTTTCCCAGCATCGATCGATCTGCTTTGATGGAAAATGGCATTTGAACCATCATACTCAGTGTTTCCAAGACAACAATTCAGCCGGGGAGATGCAGGACTGTCTGGGATACTTGACCATAGCTTGACATAGATTAGTAAGTACATTTCGATGAAATATTTTTAATTGTCACTTCTTTGACATACAGAAGTTTCCCATCTCTGCTTAATCGTACTATATGGTTCGGGGAACACAGGAGCTTCTTATTTCATAGTATCCATTAGGCAATCAGAATCGCAGATGTTTTTTACAACATTACTGAAAATCATGTTTTGCTTAGTTACATGTTTTCTGCTATGCTGCGACTCAGATTGTCCAAGATATTCTACATTCAACATCTTCTTTTTTTCTTAAATGTCAAATAAGTAGCAACAACTTTCGTCTCCAGGACCATTTCGAAGGGTCAACACTCAGAGGGTTCTTCATTCAGGGATTTTGTACTTGCGGCCTTCCTGTTAACTTCAACAAACCTCCTCCGACTTCTTTCTCTGAGACGCTGTCACCATCACATCTAGCACCAACAATCGCAGTACGATTAATATCACACAGATTATGCGCCTTAGTTGTTACAATGCTTATGGGCTCCGTAACTGAAACTCTTCACGCTGCCCCTATGCTGAATATCATCATGACATCACACCCGGAGCCCAGAAACTCTGCCGCTTCAACCAAAAGATGGCCGGCTGCGATCCTCGCTCAGTACCACGGACAGCAGCCCCCTGTCAAAGCTTCAGCATCCCCGTTTTGGACCGGCGGCCAAAGGTCGCCTCTCCCCTAACCCTCCATGCCTGGCTCCCACTGAGGGCTCCAGCTGTCTCACATTTGGGAAGCAGCCCAAAGGAGACTCCCTCAGAGGCAGTCTGCCAAACATTAACAAGGCCGCACCATGATGGGATGCCTAAACCCACTGGATCACACAGCTCTTCAGCGCTGGCCCAGTTTTTCATCCACCCTTCTACTCACATTTTCTTCCTGAAAAAACTCGTTTATACGCCACATAACAACATTTCAGTCAATGATGGACCTCACATACAACAGTGCTCCAGAATCTTTGAGGGTACAATTACTTGCCACGAGGCAGTACACTCTAGGGCCAACCAGTTGTACCCTAGCTGTCGGTAAATAACCCTTTAAAGTACAGAAATGGACACTTTTGTACAGTTGGGGCTACATTAATCTTGTTTGTAAATTGGGGAACAAAGCTGTCCCATGGTTGTCCCCTTTTTCAGACAGTGCATAAGATAATACTGTAACAAAGCTGAAAAATGTCCTGTTGCATATTGACATGTTGCATATTTTAGCACTTATTATTGGCATTATTTGCTGAAGCTGGTGTAAACAAACCTCCTACACTGCCAGCCATATAAAAGTATAGCACACAATTATGTAAGTACATAATACCTGACAGTGATAACTATGTTACTGTTTATGTGTTTATACTGTATATTTTTATCATTATTTTAGAGTATACCCTTTCTATTGTGGAAAAAGTATATTGTCGCCTTTGTGTGTAGTAGGGAATAGGCCTAACATCTAGGACTGTGTAAGTACACTCTATGATGTTCACACTACGAGGAAATCGCCTATTGACGCATTTCTTAGAATACATTCCGGTAATTAAACGACACATGATTGTACATTTTATAGCAGACGCTTTCATCCTAAGTCATTTAGGAGGGAGGCGAACAGCACATTACAAGCATACTGTCACGGAGTCGACTCGGCATAAATGCGGCTGTGCTGAGCTTCCAGTGACTGACGACGTACAAGTGCAAGCAGTGTTGGACCAGGAGCTACACAACATCTTCCAAACGAAGCAAGAACCTAAAAAGACTATTGAAGATCATATGTGCAACATAAGACCGATATGTTCAGGTACTGGAATTCACAAACTTAATATATGTCTATCAAGCCATAAGTGTTCATGTTTGACTTGACTTCATTTACATGTATGTACTGTAACAGGTGTTCTTGGAGTTACCGGTAAAATTAAGCAAACTTTTTATGTGGAAATTCAAGTTTGCCGACGGCTGGTTAGTAAAAACTGTACATCAGTATTGAAATGTCTCCTTGAAAAATGTGTATGAAATACACAAATTATAATAGCACTAGATCTACGTGCCCGATCTGAAATCATGTTACACATCAAGTACATCTTTCTATGTCATTGAGTTACTTACCTCAACCACCACATGTATCCATATTCATAAGGAAAGAAGCTATTCGGGTCGTCGCAGCAGTACTTAATATCATTAAACCCGCAGCAGAAGACTGCCCTGGCGTCACTCTCAGGTTTGGGACAGGTGAAGGCATCCACAAACACCTTCTCTGCACTGTAATAGCCGCTGCAGTCCGCACTCATTCTGACTGCAAAAGGCTCAGCGGAGGTTTTAATTGCCGGAAAGTGTTTTAATGTTTTCTCGTGAGTGTTTCTCGTTTATCCAGCTGAAATAAGAGCCCAATAATGCTTTAAATATAAGCTTCCTAGCCCGCAGATGCCTGCCTGGACTTTAAAAGTGCTGTACCGGTCCGTGGCACAAGAAGCATAGTCAGGCTTCGGTGGGTATTTTTTTAATAAAGTGAAAAAGCAATTAGAAATGTCAGACCCACCATTTCAGCGTGAGCTGCCTCTCTCTCTCCCTCTCTCTTCCTCCCTCTCTCTGTCGCCCACAAGTCTTGTGTTGTATTAGGGATGGACCTTTTCTTTCAAAAATCAAGCTAAACCGTTTAGGTATTGCCATCTGAGTATTACATTTTAAGTGAATCATAAATAAAACTTACAGATGCTATAAAATTAGTGCTGGTGCGACTGACAATGATTCTGCAATTCAGTATTCACAGCCAGAATCTGGAGTAGTTGGCTGTTACTTTCTATTCATCAGCAGGACGTTTTTCGGAGGCTTTTATTTGAGTGATTTGCATAACACAAGGTGGAAATACGTCGCAATGCATAAGATATGTGGTTATCGTCCGTGCCTCGATAAAGGCTACTTTATATGCATATTACGTGTAAAGAATTTATTATTCTATTTCTATGTGGTTTACGTATTACATGCAATGATAAGCAGAAAAGTAACGCATTGATTAGTCGTATTTCAGTAAAGCACCAGTTAACGTAACAGGAAAAGCCCATCACACAATATAAACACGTCTTCATTGTATTTACGATAAAATTATTTGCAATTTCTAAATTTATATACAATAGTCGGTATGTGTTTTGTCAGCCTTTATTATTTAGCGTTATGAACTGTGATAATTTGCTTTTAATCTTTTTGTAAACTGGTTTGCTTGCGTTTATGTTAAGTGATGCGTTCACATTTCCCCCCTTTCAGTCTAAATATAATAAGTACTCGGGCAGCTCTGTTTTCTCATAACACACTAATAAACGTCATTATATTCAATTAACTTTATGTTTTGCATCTTCGAAAGATATCTATGAAAAGAGAAAGGAGTGTTATTACAAAAAATTAATGGGACTTTCCAAGCGGAAACCTAGCAAATAAAACTGATATTTCATTGGTTTCGCTGGAATAAAGTATTGTGAAAATTAATTACTACCTTGACTAGTAAATGCAAATATTAATATAATATAAATAGCACCCTGTACTGGATAGTTGGTTATTGGCAGTGAAGTGATGGCTAATATAAATACTGAACATAAGAACTTAAGGAATTTAATATAAAAATACTTTCATCCAACCATCCATCTTATAATTGCTTTTCCTGGGCATGAAAGAGGAGAAACATAAATCTAAAAAAATGTACAGATGGAGCTTTTACAGCTCAGACAACATCCACAACAGAAAGGGCGGCGGTCCCGGCCTGAAATCAGACTCACGATGGTCCAGAAAATTGGTCTGTGTGAGATATTCAGCAAGACACACTCAAGAGTTTTCTAAAGAAACTGTGGCAGTCAAAGCTGTCAGGATCAGTTGCTGTAGTTCCCCTGTTTGACCAGTAGGTTTCACTGACTATCCCGTTACTAGCATTTTAGTTCTTATTGATTGTTAATAATAATAATAATAATAATAATAATAATAATAAATTTTATTTATAATGCACTTTACATTGAAAAACAATCTCAAAGTGCTACAAAAAA
>JABFEB020000033.1:17612264-17625130 GCA_019775895.2 Stomatorhinus ivindoensis
TCCCGGTGGCTTCCATTAAAGATCTCCTTTTGCCTGCATTACTGGGTCCGGCTCTCTCCTTTCCCCTGCCCGTGACAGTAATCTAGTGACGGAAGTCACAAAAGAAACTAATGACAAAAGTTAGACTGCCTCGTCGGGTCAGCCTGATGTCCTGATGGTGGGTTCACTGCGATAGTTAGGCCACAGCAGTCAGAACTGCAGAGGAACAGCAGCTGTTGCTTAAAGAGCTGCATATGGACCTACGACCCACTGCAGAGGCCTTTAAGCCAGACCTTGGGCCAGCCGCCAAGCATCTGACCCAGATCCTGCAACTTCAAGGCAGGAAGCTTGACAGGAAGCAGCGGAATCCAGTGCAAGACAAGTCAGCCTGGAATCTGAGCCTGCCTCACAATGCTGAATTGTTAGGCATTAGTGCCGTGAATTTTGTTGACATACGTAAACAAACATATTAAAAGGTCATCACTAATATGTTTTTATGCACTGATTGTACGTGATTTACAGCTGTATTACCTCTACAAGTGGTGATGTGTCAACATAGTCTAATCTCAAAAGTCACACAGGAAATTTAATTACAATTTGTAGTCTTCCACCCTCTCTGGTATACCTGGGCCTTGGGCCCTGCACAGCCTGGGATACCCAGGCCTCATTTAAGCTGTGTAGTGGCAATCAGGCACAGCACAGCTGTGTCCGCTACTGATAGCCTGACCTTTCCCCATAACCTCAGGAATGTTTGTGGACAAGGAATAGAACGTGGCATGGAAGGAAGCCAACAACGGGATCCCTTGGCCAACAGAGGGATCTATTATCCAACAGTGGGATCCATTAGCCAACAGAGGGATCTATTAGCCAACAGTGGGATGGATCATTTAGCCAATAGTGGATTCTTTTCTTTTTTTTTTCTTTCAGTTTCGTGTTATGTGTATTTCATTGTTATTGAATGCATCATGAAGGATACACTCATTACGTTCTTCTTCGTTAATAATACACCATGAGTGCAGTACAGACACTGGGTCTTCATCAGTGCCCAGGCGTGATTATTGCCATGATATACAGTACAGTGCTGTGCAAAAGTCTTACGCAGTCAAAGGAAATGTCTAAAGACATTTATCTAGGTTGTAAGTATATATTGGTTCAGAACAAAAACACTTTGTATTATTAGAGCATATGCAAATTAAAAGTAACACAATAAAAATTAATTGAAATTTCTCCTGTTCGCCCAAAAGTCACTGATAGCCTGTTGGACGGCTAGATGAACACCGCTTCAGTTCCCAAACCTCTCCTCAGCAGCCCCCCTGCCATTCTATGTATTTATTACATTTCACTTAAAGAATTAACTTAGTTATTATAATCTATGAGACATTGACCAGCTATATGAGATGAGATAGTGTTCGGGTCAAAAGATCCATGGGTGGGTTGTATGGTTGCTGCAAATAGTAGAGTGACTTTAGGAGAGGTTTTGAAATGGCTAAGCTGATACATTTTGACAGGCATAAAATCATAGTTTTACAGCAACATGGAGTTCAGTTAAACATCATTTTCTATGACTGCCTAAGACTGCACAGTACTGTATCGGTATTGCCAAGTATGAAGATGAGGACCTTTTTGCATTTATAAAAGTTTAATTCGCTGTGCTGAGCAGAACAAAGACAGGCAGAGCTTATTTATGCAAAAAAGGACACCTAACATTCATTTTCTAATCTGTCAACTTCCTCATATTTTGTTTAAATCTGCCATTGATTCTTTAAAAGCTAAATGGTTTGTTTTTAACCAGAGGCACTTAGTTTCATTGCAGGTAATTAATACTGATAAATCAAATATTTAAGATGTCTATTGAACACTCTGGTTATATTTCTAGTATGTACGGTCTCATCCACACAGTTTTTAGGGTCAGCCCACAGAATTCAGGCGCGAGGTGTGGCACTCACATACCTACATAAGCACAGGTCGTGATTGGCTGAGACACGATGACTCCGTGTAGACTCCAATCAGAGTTCACATGATGTCCTTTCCTTGGTGTTGTCCTGGAAACATTTCAATTGAGTTAAAGCCAGATTAAGCTGGGGTATGGCAATTTCTAAATGAATCCTGCCATATGTGACAAAGCTGAGCTCTGGCATCATGGTGAGCAGGGAGGGATTATCTGGGTGCCTCTGAGGTGCTGATTTGGGAACTGGGCTGAGTGACATATTTATATTTACATATTTATATTATGTTTATAACTGATTCTTGCGCTGTGACCAAGATGGAAATTTTATCTCAGTGAATAACTTATGAATCCTGTATCTGAAGCTGACAATTCCGATTCTTTGACTTGGACGTGATACTTTCAAGTCCAAGGTGCCGATACTTTATAATCTTTTTATTATTTGGTGGATTGATTGTTGATTTCAAACCCGAATGCAAAGAAAGAACGTACTGCGATGTATCTGCACAATCTAACAGAAAGTTTCTTAGATATTCTGATAACTAGCAGCACAGACAGCTGGCCTGTCTCATATTGTGATTTTGTAGGATGTTACTCTTCATTGTCCTTCGACACCCTGGTTTACAGGTGTGCGCCTGCTATTGCCCTCCATTGCCAGAAGTGATAAAATTACTGAGCATTCGCCGCATGGGATTTGAAATGTCAGTGAATATTCATGAGGATGATAAAACATTTAAACTAGCTTAAAATCCTGAGGCCTGCGGGTTATCCCTCACATATGCTGACAGGCCGTTGTACATACTAGGAGACCTGTGGTTTTCTGTTTATGCGAGGAATTATCCTAAGGTCTATATTCAAATAAGCAGGTGCTCGAACCGTGGGTGTTTAACCTGAAGCCGTTGCAGAGACATTAATGAGGTGCTAGGGGGTCATATTTACCCAATCGAGTTTCAATTCCTGCTGCTGCTCTGAGGTAGGCAGCTTAAGATTAAAGTACCCAGGTCATGCAGGAGTGTAATCAAAGGGCTGAAGCCTGTTTTATATTTTATCTCATGCTTGAGTCATTTACAAAAAATTCTTGGAGACTTCTAGTCACTGTGATACCAGCAAAATACCACCAAACTCATATTTATGGTTTTTGCTGATTGAATTTTAAAAAAAGCTCATTCACACAACACCAGTAGCTTTATTCTGTGTTTGATTTCTAATTATTTTAATTCGAAAGTTACGTTTGTCTGAAGTGCAGAGTCATTTGTCACTTTTTTAAGCATCACAGCCGGCTCTGCATTGGTAATCTGGAGACTAGCACAGGCACTGGTCTGTGTGATGCTTTTAGCCACTACTAAAGTTGACTCGAATAATGTTATTTATAGAGAGCAATGAGTCTTGCTCAGTACATAATCATCGTCGTTACCCTAAAGGGTAGGTTTGCAGCATTGTTTGTTTAGAGTTTAGTTTGTGGGACTGCTGTTCGTTTGTTTGTGATTTGCTCCTACGTCAGGGTCAGAGTTTTAATGACATCATAACCAGCTTTGGGTGCCAGCAGGGGTCACGGAGGGGCGTGGATATTAAACTATATGTAAAATTTGGAAGAGGTGGGAAGGGGGGGCAAGATGACATTTTATCAGGGGGCCCGGAATTTCCAGGTACGCCCCCAGGGTGTCAGTGTCTTGGTTCCGGGTCCATGGTTCTGGGTGATCAGCGCCCTGTCTGGAGTTCCTGGTCCTGGTGAGCCGGCAGCATCTCCCCGGTCTGGATGAGACGGGCTGGAACAGCCAATGCTCCCGGCAGAAGGCACCTTGTTGTGAGATTTGCTCACCGTTTCCAGGGTGCTCCTGCGAGCCCCTTCTTTTCGTGCATCTTGTCCAAAAGCCACACAACCAAGTCAGCCAGCCCTAGTCCTCTTTAGTACCTGCTCACTGCAGGGTGCCACCCATGGTGTCAGGACCCAGTGGACAGAAAACCCAATGCTGCGGATGGATGAACCAGTTTGGGCTGCTCTGGTCTGGCCTGGACTCTGATTGTCAAATATAATAAATGTATTTCCTGAGAGTCCTTGTCTGACATGTTATCTATGTTTTTGACTTCTTAAGCATTGGACTGATTAATGCCTCGTTACACTGTACCTAAAGGTACTTTTTAAGTGTCGGTCCCAGTAAGTAATTTGCTGGGCACACAGTACATGTCCTCTGAGTTTTTTTTTATTCTAATTTGTTGCTTTAAGAGTTAACACAGTCAGAATCTCAGTAAGTTGAATATTTAATGACTGAGATTGAAATATAGTCTATAAATTGTCCCTGATAAAGTGAGAAGTGTTTCTGACAGCCTGATAACATACATTAGTCTGTGTATTACTTCCATTCCCAGCTTATTAGTAATTATAGCAGGTTGAACATGATTTGGAGAGAGCTCTCTCGTTGTATCAGACTGTGTAGCAGCTATGTTGTCTTATTTTGTAAGATAAGCATGGTTACTGAAGGTAAATGTTATATTGATAAATGCAAGGGCGTAGGTTTGGTTTCAATTTCATTGGTACGGACTAGGGATTGTAGAATTTGCCGATTGGCATCAGTGCTCTGGCATAAAACGGTGCACTGGATGCAATTTGGGATACACTCGGCATACATCGTTTCTAACACCTTTGCATCAGTTAAATTCAATTTATTTATGTAGAAGAGTCATTTATTTTATTAAGTTCATGCTATTTATTTATCTCACAGCTCGTGTTATTAATGTTTTCGGGTGTCATTATGCTTCCAGACCACAGGACCCAGATAGTATCATGTTTCAACGTTAAATTATAGTTAAATACGTTGAATTATGGTCAGTGATAAATTATCAACGTTGAAACTGAATCGATTTTTGGTCAGATTTTCAATATTGAAAAATCGATGGTGGCAAAACCTTGATTCACTGTTGATATAAAATGAGAGATTGAATATCAACGTTGTTTCGACCTTATATTGTCTGATATGGAATCAATGTCATTTCAACATATGTGTGTTATCTGGGGAGGGTTTTGTCATTTATCACGTATTTGCGCTGTTTGTAAGTTGTCGCGTGCAAAATAAAGGTTTGTGTCTTTGTTTGGGAAGCTGTAATATAACTCATCCGACTTTTATATAATAATCATCTCTGTGTTCATTTCCTGAACCGTGTTTGGTAATGAGCCAGGGGAAGTTAATTTGGTTCATTTAAAATATTTCGATTAAATGTAATATGTTTAGTGATTTTCAAAATTATGCATGCACATTTCTCAAGTGCCCGTTGTGGTTAAATCAATTACCAGCGAGTGCAAAAAAGTATAACTATACGTAACTGGTTTAAAATTATTTGTTATAATTTGGTTTTATTTGTCCATATTTTATGGAGTCAGCACAGAAAATGTTTTGACTATTTTTTGACATAACGTTTGGCGCACAAGAACAAGCTCTTTTGTGTCTGTAAAGGGCGAAGAATCGTTCTTATGTTTATGGAAAAGTGGAGAAGTCTTTAATATAGTCGAACGTTTATCTGTGTCACGTCCGGGTGTCGACTGGCGAATAAGCAGGCATCCGAGCCGTGAATACAGGCAAAAAACAGAGTTTATTTGGGTGAGACGAAGGACGGCAACTAAACATCAACATAACGTTAATGACAGATCTGGGGGAGACTGACTTAGACGCGGACTAAATACTGACGACAAGCAGGAAGTAATATCACTAATAGGTGATAACAATCAGGAATTAACACGAGGTAATGGGGGGCGTGGCACACATGTGGCTCGGACGGGCTGGTCTTGACAGTCTGTTTGTTTTTTGCTTTGCTTTTTTTGCTCTTTTTTTCTTTAATAACGTATTTTTTAAAACGACTTAGACCGAGGTGGAGGCGTGTCCGGCGATGCATGGTATCCTTTCGAATTGTGCTTTGTGCTGCATCGCGATAGGGGTGAATCGTATCTTTTCGCAATAGTACTTGTTTTATATGAATCTTTAATGTATTGGATTGTTGGCAAAGCAACGAGATGCGTATCACATGACCTCAGAGATGGGAATGCGCATCCACCAAATCAGTATTGAACCCCCTGCCCCTTAAACACGCACTGTACTCCCACAATATTGGTCGGGACACGTTCCTACCCTCCATAACAAAATTTTAATGTCAGTTAAAGAAGCCCCACTATTGAGATGCTATGCCATAATGGTGCATCTTGTGATCGCCCAGTTATTCATTCTCGTCAGGGACAAAGGGGGAGAACTTGGTCTTTAATTTCTTCAAGCCTGGAGTTTTGCTGGGAGAAGATGTTTTACTGACTGCATGTGTTTTAATCTCCCCAGCTTGATGTCAGGCCTGGCAGCTCTGGACGCCAAGTGCTCCAGTCGCTTGGGCCTCATCACCATCTCCTACTACCTGTGGACCACCTTCGTGGCGGTGGTGGTGGGGATCATCATGGTGTCCATCATCCACCCGGGCGGCGCGGCACAGAAGGAAGACTCGGAGGACAGCGGCAAGCCCATCATGAGCTCTGCAGATGCGCTGCTGGACCTCATCCGGTATGGCGCTCCGCAGAACCCGTCGCCATCCGCAGAACTCGTCACCATGGCCCGGCGGGTCCGATAACAAGCTCAGCTTCAAATAAGTGATACACTCATATCTACTTTTCTGTCGCATGGTCAGACAAACCAGCTTCCTTTCCCTGCCAAACAATCCGGAATGTTTTCACTGCTCTTTCCCATTCATTTTATCAATGAATGATGACTGAGTTGCTTGGAGGAGAGAGATGTACTGTGGGTAAAGGCAAAAGTACACAGTCCTTTGCCAACACCGCTTCCTCAGTAATTACGTGGCTCTGAACAGCGTGCAAATTACATGGGAATTGTCTTTATTACAGAGGAATGTCCTCACATTCTTACGGGTGTGATCCTCTTTGCCGTATATCATTATTTTTTAAGTTGCTATGAGACGCAAATGATGTTTTCATTAGTCACCTAGGCTAATGATTGGATGCTTATATAAATAAGCCTGTGTGTTTATGGGATATTAACTGCAGACAGAGTTCAGTCTCAAATGATTTCAGTGTTGATACAAACCACACCTTATGTATGACAATTGGCAGGAAAGCATAAGATGAACTTTATCGAACCCAGTATATACAGCAGTGACATACTTAAAATCTGATATCAGTGGAATAATTAATCTCGAAAAATAGCTAAACTGCAAGAAATGAACTCCGTACAATGTGCAAAGTATTTGTCCTAATTTAAGAGCAGTGGTATGAACTAGCACAGTCTGTCCCCGACTTACAATTGGGTTCCGTTCCGACATAGGGGTCGTAAGTTGAAATGGACGGAAGTCAGAATAGGATAATTGCATTTTAGGCGTGAGAATGAGCCTGGAGATGTGCGTGAGGCTGGGAAGGCGGCCGACGCTGCCGTACAGCACTGGACTGTCCTGCAGCAGCTATCGCACGGAGCACAGCAAGCTCTAGGTAGAGTACTGTAGCCAGGCGTACGACTGCCAGAAATGATTCATTTAATTTATTATTAAAAATGTTGGTTGTATGTGCGAAATAGGTTGTAAGTACAGGACAGTTTGTATTTTCATTTGGTTTAGTGCTATATTGTAGGTTGCAGATACATGCAGCAATACATAGCGCCATAACAAATAAGCGGTTTGTGTAAGAAGACTTACCCATTACTCGAGCAACAATAGTATATTTGTTGTAAATACTAATAAATGAAGTAACAATGGTTTCATCTGATATAGTTGAATTATTCATAATGAATAATTTATATGAGGAAAAACTACTGAAGCAGCACATTTTTATTATGCTGAATTGTTCAATAGGCCTATATGCTGTTTATATATACACGAGAAGATACAAATACTTTGTAATTTCTAAGTTGGTCTGGTTTTTAATTGGTACATCTTATTCATTTCCAAAAGCATCACGGGTGAATCCTGAGGTTTAAGCTATGATAAATGACGGTGCTATCCTACAGAGGGAACCATTCACACCGCCAATACAGGTCTACTTAAACTTCGTGCAGCACTCTCACTTGTATGGGATGCAGTTGGTTCCAGCAGAGTGCAGATACACACTGCAATGGCAGCTGGTGGTTACTGTGGGGTCTCCCGGGGCCAATCGTGTGCAAAATGGACATTGCTGCAGCGCCTCGGCCATCAGCTCTGATGAAGCACAATTTTTAACGCTGCTATCTGCAGCAATTTTACTGCTTTCAGCAAAACACTAGAAACAGAAAATATGAGGGCCTTGGGACTGATGCAGTCGCCCCGGTTCAGATCCAGCTCTTTCCCTTTTTATTACAAGATTGTATAACATTACATTGTCTACGTAATCCTTGTTCACGTTGTCATATTCTGTTGCTACGCAACAATCCACAGTTGAGCAAAAATCTTGCTTAAAGGTCAAAATATTTCCATTCACTGATGTTCAGATTCATTGGGTCTCTGTAAAAGCAGGTTATTTTTTTCAGTACCTGCTCCTGTAGGAAACAGCCATCGCAGAGTCTTATAGCATATAGAACTGTTTTATAGGCAGTAGGGAGTAGGATCAACACACAGCATGTTTTGTCTTATGCCACTTAATACCTTTCATCATTGCGATATTTAAACAGTTTCCAGCTGCTCCAATTTCCAAATGTTGTGTTGGCTATTTAAACCGGTATTGTGGTATAAGAAAAATTCATATCATAACAATAATACAAAACGGTTTTTGGTATGAACCGGTATACCACCCAACACTAATTAGACGCATACACGCAGTTTCCCTTTTCATGCAGTCACAATCAAAAGTCTGGACACGCATATTTTTCATTTCTCTCTATTTTGCTGTGTTATTCACCTTACAGATAAAGGTAATGAAGTAATTCATATCAGTTATCACAACAACCAAGAGAACTGTTCAACATCTTAATTTTTTTCAAAGTTTGACTGCTCAAAACAGCCCCCCTTTGCTCTGACGACAGAATTATAGACTCTTGACGTTCTTTCAACCAGCTTCCAGATGTAGCTGCCTGGAACGCTTCTCCAACAGTCCTGAAGGAGTTTCCACGAGTTCTTGGCCCAAGGTAGCTACCTTGCTCTTACTCTTCGCCCCAAAATCAACTCTATAGGGTTTAAGTGGGGGGATTATGGGAACCAGGTCATCTGTCACAGCTCTCCATCACTTTCCTTATTCACAAAATACCACATAACATCGAAGTCTGCTCAGGGTCATTAAACTGCTGAAAAACATGATTTTCAGTAGGTGTGTCCTGAATTTGGACTGGCACTTTATGTATCAGAGCAGTGCTGACCTTCCACTGCAGAATAACAGTAGTGACGTCACCAGTAAATTAAGCCACGATTATCCCCAGCTGGGGGGTGACTTAAGTCCCATGTTTCAATTTCCCAGTTTCTGAGTCTTGAGCTCTTCAGCTTAAACTACAGTTCAGTGCTCCTTGTGTCTGGAGGTCCCTAATTCTTCTTGTTTTTTTTTTCCGTAGCTAATAAACCCATGAAATGACCTTAATCCTCATCCTGAATGCCACATCCCCTCCTCTCTTGGGTCGGGACCCACCGCCCACATGACCGTAGCTAAGCTTGTATTCAGATCCACCAAAGCATGACTCATGTAATGAATTTTGGAGCCAATGACTGTGTCCAACAAGGCAATTTAACGGTGAATGTTTGCATTCAGCTATTTTCTCTGTATCATTTTAAGTTTTCCATAATTGCCTGGTGGGCATGTCTGCTGAAGCAGCAGACTTAAAAAAAACTACAAATTAAAGTTTCTTAATGTTGTCATAATCTATTTCATTGACAGCAGCTAGCATCACATGAGTGTTAAGGAGGGAACCTTTTCACTACTGCACTACTAAAAAATGTACCGCGAAAGGTCAGAAACGGAAGATATAGCTGACGCTGAAGTTGAAAATAATGAGACACAGGGGTTGTCAAAAAATCGATTCTCAGATATTGATCGATATTAAGAATGATCTGATTAGATACTCGTGATTATTGATACCAACAGTGCGGCCTCATTCGTCATACGTCACATAGCACAACTACAGCGCAGGCGCGCGTGCACACAC
This sequence comes from Stomatorhinus ivindoensis, assembly GCA_019775895.2. Classification (NCBI taxonomy): domain Eukaryota; kingdom Metazoa; phylum Chordata; class Actinopteri; order Osteoglossiformes; family Mormyridae; genus Stomatorhinus; species Stomatorhinus ivindoensis. The sequence continues at coordinate 17,622,264 of JABFEB020000033.1, forward strand.
ACACTCATGCAGCCCCTCCCCTCCTCTCAACAGCCGCTGAACGCATTCGCGCTGGTTAACACACACGTACCGAGCTGGCCGAACATGGCATATGCTGCAGTTGAAGGCAGTTTGCAAGCTGCTTTGGCCAAAAAAATAAATAAACGCAAAAGACCGACATCTCGTTCCAGCAACACTGAACTATTTAACACTTAAAAATGTTAACTTTTCCGGTGCACACCTTACCATTAGCTATTTATCTATGTTAGTATAAGTATAAATTGTTAGTCAACAATCACGTTAGCCATATGTTATCATTAAGGTAGTTGACAGGCGCAATGACTAATAATAAAATAATATAGTTAATGTGGGAACAATGCATAAATGTAAAACAGAAATGTGTCCTGTAAAATGTGGTAAACGCCCAGTCATACTTAAAAAAAATACCGTTGTATGCCGCGAAACTGATATAACTTTGAAAATTTGTGGTTGTTGCATAGTAGCGTTTTTTCCATGCCCCCATTCTTACTACTGGGTCCTGTAACCCTTGTTATATTTCTTCTGTTCATCTGATCTGTATTTAATCTTCTGCTGATGCTGTCATGCACGTTAAACAGCACTGCATGCAGTGCCAGTTTCTTGTTATGGAGGGTTGTGGGCATGCTTTTGGTGTATGACGTCTTGGGTTCGATCTCCAGCATCTCCATTATGAAATGAATGCCTTTCTTTCAGCTTTGGTTGTTGGAGATGGTAGGCTAGGCTGTTGTGCCTGTCATCAGAAGGTTGCCGGTTCAAATCCCTGGGTCAGCAGAGTGATATCAGGCTGTTGAGCAAGGCCTTTAACCCACAGCTGCTTCAGCGACTGTCTGAGCCTGCAAATTCAAAAATGTATCTCTCATGTAAGTATTTATTAAATAAAATGTAAATGTGGCCACCTGGATATCCTCCCTTATATTCTCTTCTTCACTTGGATGACAAGGGCCCTGCTTCTCTGTGTTTGTGTCCTGAATGTCACATGCTTGAATCCAGTGGCTGGCAAAGTGATCACACTTTGAACGAGGCCCATAACCTCAATAACTGCTTCAGAGGTGCTGAACAGATGGCTCACCCAGCACTCTGACCCCACTTCACCTGTGTGTCTCTTAGGAGAGCAAAGTGGGATTCATGAAAATTACATTTCTTTGCATGTGTTGCTTGCACACTGACAATAGAATAGCATTCTCGTTTATGGCTAAGCTCCTGATTCAGATGTATCTGTTCACTGGTGATACTGCAAACATCAAGACTGACAATTTACTGGGTAGTTAACAAGATTTAAATATGATGTTTGTGAAAAATCAGAGGCTATTTGGAGAGGAAAGAGAGCATAATTGGGTTTTGTGTTGTATTTTGGCTTTATGTAAGTGCTGTTTTCTTGCACTAATGGAAGAACTTTACACAGATACAGTTTATTCTGCATCATCATCAATGAATTACTCCATAAATGATAGAGATTAGCACTCTGGACTGACCATGTGATTTTAATTTTGCTCCCTTTTTTAAACACAATGGTAAGTGTTTTTTTATTAAATTTAGTGGTTGAATAGCCTTCTGCACCTATTTGAATTTGAATTTCTTCGAGTGCCATAAAGCATTTGTGGATAGAAGCTGATGCGTTTGAAAATTCAATTTCATTTTTAGTTTTCAAACTGAAAATTGCCTTTTAACTCCTATGTTTAAACAATCTGGAAAACAAAATGTTTCCCTTTGAATGAGAAATTGGGGAGAATATCTGCTGTTAGCTGTTCATCCTCTATCAAAACTACAGTAATAGAAATTATTAAAGTAATTTAAGTAAACAGTGAATTATTAAACTTTTTTTCAAATTCTTAAAGCCAGATCAGCTCATCTTAAACTCTTCTAGCCATCAGATGAAGCCTTTCAGGAGCCTTCCTGAATGAGATGGCCAGCTAGACTAAGTGCCCCACTAAATTTGTGGCCGAGTATTGATAAAGTCATCACTCACTCCCTTTCCTACCACCAAGCCTGAACACTGAGATGATATTTTAGGCTGGTGGGAGATGTGTCACTGAGGAGGTAGGAGGTTCAGGACCATTATTGTTCAACTGCCACCCCCGGAGTCATTACATCAGCATGTGGCATGTTCAGTAGAATGGAAAGGAGTTTGGGGGGGGGACCAAATTTTGCTCTGGCAACAAGGGGGGTGCAATGTAAATCGCAATGGCCAGACATGCAATAGTCGCATCATGAATGCATGAGATATGAGAGATTTTGAAATAAATGTGAGCTGTACAATATTGCTAACATTGTTAGCACTTAAAAAATAACTAATACAAATGGCAGAATGAGTTTGTCTGATGTAGGACTAGTGTGTTTATTAGGTATGTTTCATCCTCGTGTTCTGCATCTGCAGTAAATTGCCCTCAGTAACACATGGATCGATAATGAAAGATATGGAAGATTCTGTTAATTCATCTTTTCTGTATCATGACAGAAATGTGTTAAATAGCAAAAGGCACTAAATTGCAAAACCCAAAAAGATTGTAATGTGATTGTTTTTCCCAGTATTGTTAAGTCCTACATAAATACGTGTTGATGTGACATCACTGAGGACATGGTGAAAGCTGTGAGGCGTAGGTCACTGCAATCTGCATGGGGAAGCAAATGTGATTGGGGGAGACGTGGAACCCCGCTCCTCTATTTCTGACTTCCCTCGGCATGTTTGACAAAGGGGAGAAGCTCTCTGATCACTGACACCTTACAGATGACCCCTCATCATCCACTAAAGGAGCCCTTCAGTCTGGACCTCCTGCTTTTGCGATGGATTGCAAAGCTCTGACGCCTGCTTTGCTATAGATTCAGCATAATCCAGCAGGGGGGGGGGGGGG
>JABFEB020000033.1:17631786-17643550 GCA_019775895.2 Stomatorhinus ivindoensis
ATCCTACTGGGTTGCGGGGGGTCTGGAGCCTACCCGGAAGCAATGGGCACGAGGCAGGGAACAACCCTGGACAGGGGACCAGCCCATTGCAGTGCACACCCACACACCATTCACACACACAGGCACACCTATGGGCAATTTAGCAACTCCAATTAGCCTCAGCAAACCGGAGTACCTGGAGGAAACCCCACGATGACACAGGGAGAACATGCAAAGTCCACACACCTGTAACCTGGGCAGAGACTCAAACCCAGGTCCCAGAGGTGTGAGGCAACAGTGCTAACCACTGCACCACCATGCCGCCCCCCAACACTAAATCATACCCATTAATTGATAGTCTCCCTGCACTTAATGTAGAAAATTTTAAACCTCATTCTTCATGATATGGTTAGATTTTTGTTGTTACGTGTCACCAATGCACATGGTACAAAAACCTTGCAAGAGCAAGGTGACATCAGGCAGAACATACAGCACCTCTCAGCCGGCTGAACAAACTGGAACAGCCTCCGTGACGACACAACTTTGCCCTTATTGGCTGAAGAACGTGACGTTTGTATGACGTTTGTATCCCAGGAAGTTCCGATGCGTTATCTATTTCTCTCGAATATCACGTAAAGCAGTGAGAACTGGTTTTCAGTTAATTTACCTGGTTTAAATAAGTTACATAAATGCTTTAATAGTACACGTAAGTTAGTGGTTTATTTATTGCTAGTTACTGTAATGTTGCGCTGCTTTATTTGTTTGATCGTCTAGTCTGTGAAGAGATTATTTGCCCCTGAACCTATCCCATTGGTGCGCCCCCCCCCCCCACAATACCTCTGCACCCCCCCTAAGGAACCAGTTTGGGAACCACTGCATTACACCGACCCTGTTGCCCAAAGGAGAGGCAGGAGATCTGCTTGGATTCCTCTTCAGAGCACAGGGCTTTGTCACATCTCTCAAGCTCCTGTGAGGTCCTAATTGCCTGCTGTTAGGGTTGTGATGCTGCCAGGCCTGGCTGAGTGTGAGGGGGCCCCAGGTGGGAGGGGTTGATGGCGAGGCTTTACCTCCTATATGGATTCCTTAATCTTCCCACTTCAAGTGAATCGGAGAGTGAAAAGCCAGCAGAGCTGGCAGGAGACAGATGTGAGCACGTGATCCATCCCGTCGGGTCACAAACGGGAGGCTATTTCAAGCAGCTGTGCTCAATCTGCACTCAGAATCACATGGATTTGAAGCACATTGAAGCAATGCTCTTACTGGCATTGACTGAGCCTTGAAACAATGTGTCAGATGAAACTTGCTTTTTTCCATATTGACTATTTATTACATTTGACCGCTTCTGTTCCTTTCTGTACCTCAAAGTATCGGACGAGGAGCATCCCAATCATAAAGACACCAAAACCCACCGCCAGCCAGAGCCTGGCCGAGTCCACGACCCGCAGGGCCCTGATCTATGGCATCCAGGATGAAAATGGCACAGACGTCCAGAACTTCTCCCTGGACCTGACGCCCCCTCCCGATGTCATCCTCCGTAGCCTCCCCGGCACCAGCGAGGGCATGAATGTGCTTGGCATTGTCATCTTCTCGGCCACCATGGGTAAAACGGCTTCTCGTCCTGTGCTGGTGGGCCCAGTGGCTCACTTAGCACCATTGTTGCCTCTCGCATTCAGGGGCTCAGCCTTGAATTAAGTGCCAGCTGTGTCTGCACAGTGCTCACATTCTTCTGAGCTCAGGGATATATACCAGGGCGGGGCCACAGGGGCACTGAAGGAGGATTGGCCCCCGGAGAGCCCCGTCCTTTGTCACTCACCAAATCAAGACGTATCTTTGGCTAATGATAAGGTTTATATCTCTGTAAAAATTTTGGCCCTTATTATCCAACTGTTGATCTTTATTACCTTAAAAAATCCTAGAATTTCTCTTGTCTGGGCTATTGCCTGCCTCACTCAGTTCATAGACTTGCAATTTAGATGATTCTGTGAATCAAAATCTCTATTAGAGTATGAATGTTTCTCTATGATAGTCCTGTCCAGGGTGTATCTTGCCATAGCCAGGCCACTGCAAACTTAGCTAGATATGTATTTCTAAAAATGGATAGATGGATGGATTATTACATAACCTTATAATATACAGGACTAAATATTAAAACAGTACCGCCACTGTTTCAGATGTGAATATTCACTCCATCCTCAGGAATCATGCTTGGCAGAATGGGCCCTAACGGCAGTGCTCTAGTCAACTTCTGCCAGAGTCTGAACGAAGCGGTCCTGAAGATAGTCGCCATCGTCATCTGGTAAGTACAAGCTGCCTTCCTGTAGATTTCATCACATGTTATTCAGACAATTGCTCTACTGTGAGAGTAATATTACTCTGAATGCAAGGACACCATGTTGGGTCGGTAAACTGTGGAGAATTTTCTCCCTGGTATCAGTAAAGTGTCTTACCTTATCTTATCACACATCTAGGGTGGGAGGGGGGGTTCATTGCTGTCCACAGCTCTGTATGTGAGGAGTCTCTGGTTTCCTCTCTCAGTGTAAAATCATGTGGTTACGTGAATTGGCCATCATTTCCCAAGCTGGGAGAGTGCACTCTGCTATTAACTGATAGCTCGTGCAGAATGACTCCTGCCTCATTCCTTCTGTTTCCTTGGATACATCTCAGGACTACTGCAACCCTGCTCTGGATCAGCGGTTAAGGCAGGTGGATGTGAAAGGCAGGTGGATGTGAAAGGCAGGTGGATGTGAAAGGCAGGTGGATGTGAAAGGCACAGGTTAGCAGGTCACATTTTCACTGCAGGTATTTCCCCTTTGGCATCGTGTTCCTGGTCGCCGGGAAGATCCTGGAGATGAGCGATCCTTCTGATATGGGCAAAAAGCTGGGATTCTACGCCATCACAGTGGTGATGGGTCTCATCCTACACGGGCTCTTCATCCTGCCTAGCATGTACTTCTTCATCACCAAGAAGAGCCCCATTGTCTACATCCGAGGAATCCTACAGGCCCTGCTCATCTCGCTGGCTACATCCTCTAGGTACACCAATTATATATTCCTCCACCCATCCAGCTTCTGGCAACAGTTGAGGGTGAACAGCCCTTTTCCTTGTGTGTGAGGTTCAGTGCATTAGCCTCTGTACCTGTGATCAGGAGGCCACCAGTTTGAATCATGCATTCAGCAGAGTAGGTACAGTCATGTGAAAAATATAGGACACCCTATTAAATATTTAATTCTTTATTAAGAAATAGCAACATATCAATATTCTTCTTTCAAATCATATCTGAAAATAAAGGTGATGTAATTGTATCACCTATGCAAGAACAAATTCACTTATTTAACAGACGAAATTAACTATGATGCCAATTTCCACTGAGGAAAAAGTTAGGACACCCTTGGTGGAGTCTGTCTTACTTAAATCACAGACATTTAGTTTGGTTTGCTATAGATTGTTGAAGTGAGCGGTATCACTATGGCGAAACCCAAAGAGCTCTCTGAGGCCTTCAGAAAGATGACTGTAGATGCATATGAGTCTGGGAAGGGATATAAAAAGATCTCAAGAGAGTTTGGAATCCGCCATTCCACTGTCTGGAAAATAATTTACGAGCAGAGAACATTTAAAACAATTGCCAACATAACCAGGTCAGGCAATCCTACCAAGTTCAGCCCAAGAACAGATGGCAAGATGCCGAAAGAAGTCTCCAAAACTCCAAAAATGTCAAATGGGGCATACAGGAAGCTCTTGCCATAGTAATGTTAAGGTACATGTATCTACCATCAGTAAGAGACAGCACAAGTTACAGGGGAGGTGTGCAAGGAGGAAACCCTTGCTGTCAAAAAAATATCAGGGTAAGACTGAAGTTTGCCGGAGACCTACCTAGACAAAGACCACGACTTGGAACGACGTGCTTTGGACAGATTCATCTAAAATGGAATTATTCGGACACAGTAACAGGGGACAGTTCGGTGTAAAACTAAGAGAGATTTTGAGCAAATAACCTCATGCCAGCTTGACTGCTCATGACGCTTGGGGTGGAAATGTCATGGCTTGGGGCTGCTTTGCTGCAGCAGAACCTGGCCAGCTCATCATCATATAATCCACTATGGATTCTTCATTGTATCAGAGGGGGCTTGAGGACAATGTGAGATCATCAATGACCCAAAACAATCCAGTAAATCAACCAAGAAATGGCTAAGAAGAAAGAAATGGAGAGTTCTGGAATGGCCAAGTCAAAGCCGGATCTGAATCATATTGAGACGCCGTGGGGTGATTTGAAAGGGGCCTTGCATGTCAGGCACCTTTCAAACATCATACAGCTTAAGGAATTCTGCACTGGAGAGTGGGGGAAACATTCTGCCAGGGAAAGTGTCCTAAATTTTTCCTCACCAGGAAATGGCATCTTAGTAAATTTATTTTGTTAAATAAGTGAATTTGTTTCTTGTTTTTAGGTGCAATTACATCATATATACCTACAAATACAATCTGAAATAAGATTTAAATATTGATGTTGATATTTCTTAATAAAGTACTAAATATTTAATGGAGGTCCTAATTTTTTCACATGACTGTACATCTGTACTGGGTCCCTTGAGCAGGGTCTTCAAGCCCCTGAGAAATGCACCAGAGCCACTAGATTGTTGGCTGATTGTTGGCTTTCGTCTATGCACATGTGTGACGAGCCATGCAAGAAAAACAAACATATTACAATGTACCTGTGCTTGTATAAAAGGCAAATAACCCATAATTTCAGGAAGCATAGGGCACAAGGCAGGAGAACACGCCGGAGGGTGCCAGTCCATCACAGAGTCCTAAGCTCGGCATTATGTAAGATTCGTTAAAAGGTAGCTCAGATCTGAGAGCTACAGATGGCCAGACAAGGAAGGCACCAACATGCTCCTATGCCGCATCATCTGACTCGTAGACACATGGCAGATGGTGAACATGCTTGCTCACTATGTGCAGCATGAATACGCAGAATTCCTTGGGGAAAGTTCTTTGAGAAAAAAGAAGAAGAAAAAAAGATGTTCTAGAGGGGGATGTGGGTCCGGAGGGAGTCAGTCAGGAAGGAGATGGTGGATACGCTTTTTACCAAATACGAAGTTCCAGAGCTCTTCCAACAAGGGGAATTCTCTGTTTGTACATTCGGGGATTCAAGCCTATATAAAATAAGCCAGACTATTCTAAATTAGCGGTGTTTGTGCATTTCCAATTTCTAGCCTGCAATGGCATTCATTAAACAATGAAATAGTGATAGACCAAACAATGTGATAACCGTCACTGTCATGTCCACGCTCCGTGTGGCTGTTTAGCCTTCACTGGCTCTGTACACGTGTGTGTGGGCGTTTGCAGAGCTGCATCGACTCGCTGGGTGGGGAGGGAGGGAGGTCGGCCATAATTTATTTCGCATCTGAACCTTAGACCGGTTCGTCATGGAGAGCGCCAGGACCCACAGCCGTCCGCTTTCTGTTCCTTTCGTTTTAATTTGCTCTTCGGCTGGACATCGCCGTGTTGACCTCTGTGGAAGCCGTTCCTCCACTGTGGCTGTCCCTTAAACGCACAAAACGGGATGAGATGATCAGGCAGCATCTGGTTTTAGTTGGAGAAAAAATGAGGTCGAGGGAAAATCCAAGCAGGCTTGGCCCACACTCCATGCATATGTGCCAGGACCTGACCTCTCGTCTGATCGATCCAGTGGGCGTCCGGTATCGAGTCCGAGGCAGACCCAGCTTCAGTCTCCCATACACAACAATACTATTCAATAAATATTTAGTTATTGTTACGTTAGAACCAAACAAAATAAGCTTATTTATGTTAACTTTCCAAAACACTTAGATTCCGGGAAGAACAAAATATTTAACCTGGTTTTGATTCCAGCAACCAGAAATAGCCGATTCTTGATTCAAAAATTTATTGTCATATGTAGAAATATTTCAATATTTAGTGGATCACAGAGGCTGCAGGAAGGTCTGAAGACTGGGAGCAATGTTGTGAGATTGCAAACCGGTCCTTGGGACCCCCCCTCGCGGACTTGCCGAGGCGTCCCTTGGGACCTGGTTGAGAAATACATGTCAGCACAATTTTTGGGAGTTTGCAGTTATGTTCATAGCATATACCTCTATGGGGTGACCACATTCCCCACCTCCAGCCCAAGGAGGAGCTCTGACCGGTCCGCCCACCATCTCCTCTCCACAGCTCTGCCACACTGCCCATCACCTTCAAGTGCCTCCTGGAGAACAACCACATCGACCGGCGGATCATCCGCTTCGTGCTGCCTGTGGGCGCCACCATCAACATGGACGGCACGGCGCTGTACGAGGCCGTGGCCGCCATCTTCATCGCCCAGGTCAACAACTACGAGCTGGACTTCGGGCAGATCATCACCATCAGGTAGACGGAAGCCCGGGTGGGGGATCCATGATGGGGTGGGGGTGAGGGGGCACGCAAATTCGACTGAGCTGGCACTGGCCTGTCAGTGCTCAAGATTCAAGTTCAACGACAAAACTTAAGACCATTTAGAGCAAACAAAAATTAAGAACAATTAAACCACTTGACCAATCAAAAAGCATGATCATGCTGATAGATTGATGTAATCACTTTTGAAAGGGATGTTGCTGTGGGCTCGTAATTGTGATTGGCCAGAGAAATGTGCTCTGTTAATATATACCATTGTTAACTGGCTGTATAATCAATAGGTAATTAAACAATAGTATTACTGTACACTCTGCAGCTGCTGCACACTGGTTGGAAAATGCTGCCCTATGGAAAATGTTCTGTGGCAGAAACAAGGTTGGAAAATTCTGCCAAACAGAATGTACAGGGTTTATGGTTTGCATCATGCATAACCCATGGCTATGAAAGAGAATGAGAAATCATTCGCAAAACGCATCCACTATTGAACTGCTTGGTGGAACTCGATTAATGTTATATTAGACTTATCTGTAGATGAAATGTCATCATTCTTTCATAGTATCTCTGCAGCAAACAGACCTCAAATAGGCTTCTCCCAGCTTCTGCGGAATACCGCACCCTCTCTCTCTGTGCCTGTATGGTTTTTTTCGGCAGATTTGGGGCCAAACTGTGGTGATTTCCACTAAAAGTGCAGAAAAAGGGCAGGGTGTTCTGCTAGCCCACTATGCACTACGAGTCCATAAACCTTTAAGAGACTGTCCAGGGTTGACTTTTCCATATTATGGGCACTTGACACGACATACGTAAGATGAAAATTGGCCCTGAAGATAGAACTGTAATCAAGACATTTTAAGGAATTAATCTTTGTTTTACATTCTGCAGTAAAGAATGTCATAAAACTAGGACCCAGATAGTTTAAATCAATTACTAACTAAAAAAAAAATCCATCCACATTTACAGTATACTGGCTGTCCAAAATTCAGGATATCTGATGCATTTTCCAAGAAACTGCACAACAAAGCTCACCACCCATGATTAATGATCACTGCTGACTGGCCTCTGTGCCCTTGATGCATTATCCCTCAGAGTCATGCTGAATTACTATTTTTATTCTTGTCCAAGACATCGGTACTGCCACAGGTGGGTCTTACTCCCCCGTCCTGAGCTGTAATGTGTAATGTGGCCCTTTGAGACTCGTAGGTGTTTGAATGAAGCCCAGAACATCTGTCGACTCTGGTTAACAACAGGGGCAGTCGCCACAGGTGAGAGTTGAGAAAAGCCCATGCTTGTTTCTCCATTACTCCCAGTATAACAGCCACAGCAGCCAGCATAGGTGCAGCAGGTATCCCTCAGGCGGGCCTCGTTACCATGGTGATCGTGCTAACATCTGTCGGATTGCCTACTGATGACATCACTCTCATAATAGCAGTTGATTGGGCACTGTAAGTAAATCCTGTCGAAACTGTACGAATATCATAAAACGTGAGCATTTTCATTATTTGATTTTTGAATATCTTTTGAATTTTTTGCTTTTTAAAACTTACAAACAGCTAGCTGGGTGATCAGATGAACATTATGAATGCATTGTAAACATTGAGACGTGTTAAATATCATAGTGGGGACTCTATCGGAACTGATCCAACGTCTGACCTGACCTTGAGACTCATGTAGCTTGTGTCTTTCAGGGATCGTTTCAGGACCATGGTCAATGTGATGGGAGATGCACTGGCTACCGGAATCATGGCTCACATCTGCAGGAAGGACTTCATCAAGGAAGGGGAAGGGGTACCCAGCCCGCTGCACCTGTCTGAAAGGACAGACATGCAGACAGACAAGAGAGATACACAGACAGTCAAGCGGACAGGCTGACCAACAGACAGAACAGCAGGCAGACAGATAGACAGAAAGACAGACAGACAGATAGGCAGGTAGAGAAACAGACAGGCTGACCGAAATACAGTCAGAGAGACAGATAGGCAGGTAGAGAGACAGGCAGACAGACAGATAGACAAGCTGATAGATAGACAGGCTGACCTAGACAAACAAACAGGCAGGCAGACAAAGAGACAGTCAAACAGAGAGAGAGACAGATAAGCAGGCATAGAGATAGATAGGCAGGCTGAGAGACAGGCAAACAGACAGAAAGGATGACAGACAGATATGCAGATAGGTAAACGGGGAGACAGATAGGCAGACAGTCAGGCAGAATAACAGACCTTATTAATTCTTGAATGGAAATCTAGGCATAAATAGTGGCATAAAACAAAACACCCTAGGCCTTTAGCTCTGCGGTAAACACGACATCTAATGTATGACTTAGACATTTTAGTATCGCACAGCTGCAGGCATTAATTCCCAGCCGTGAGCAACCGGCACAAAGGAGTTATAGAGCTATAGAGAAACAGATCTGAAGGACAACAATCTGAATCTTTATCCTTGATAGTGAATTACTAATGGGTTTGGTTTAAATAATATCTCCAGGTTTCTTTAATCAAAGCCTTATTTTAAAGCTACAAAAATGTTTGTATTTCAAAATGTCTGAACTGAAAGTTAGGGTGTATTAAAGGTAAAAATCACTGTGCAGCTCAGACCAGCAACTACTCCCCCACCCCCCAGGTGCCGCTCATCTGTGAGACCAAGCCTACAGCCAATTCCTTCCCAGCCATGACATATCAGAAGAATGGTGGCTACCAGCCACCCCCGGGCATCAAGCCAGAGCGCATCCCACCCGACGTCGCCCGGCTGATGCAGCTGGAAGAGGGATTGCGTCCCACAGAGAGGAAAAAGCTCCCAGCTCCACACAGGGGTGTGGACAAGGACCATTGTACCATCGACATGAATGGCCTTGAGACTAACGTATAGAGTGGACTGCCATTCTGGCCACACCCCCAAAATGACCACACCTACCAGTGGCCACACCCCTAACAATGATCACAGCCCCATGGATAATTATTGGTGAGGATGAATGCTCCTCCATCTTGTATTTTTTTTATTGTTGCATTTTTTATACAATTTTCTGAAATGGAAAGAATATCAGGTGTTTCTGTTTCTATATGTATGTGTACTGTATATATAGATATTCAGCACAGAGTTGCTGGGAAGGAGGCTGTACTGTGATGTAGATATTCAGCATGGAGATGCTGGGATGCCGAACCATGACCTATTTGGTATGTAAGGTAGAGAAAACAGTGTGGACAATTCGGGCCTCACGGAAGTTTAAGGGCAAGATATTTAAGGAGTCGAAGTGAAGTGTCACCCTCGAAGGACCCGACTGTCACGTTTGATGGACTATCAGCATGTCCTGCAATGAGACATGGTCTAAACCTGATGTGGTTATGAGGCTCCATGTAGGATCACTGTTGCCATGGTTCCATTCTAACCTCTAGGGCTCCTGGAGGATAAAGCATGTTAAAAAACAACCCCTATCCCTTCTCTGCCTTGGCATCGCGGCCATTGTGCGACACCACATGTTCATGCTACTGTGTCGCCTGGTTTGCCATTTCCTCATGTGTTGGGGATCACATGACCTCTGCTGCCACAGAAGTGAGGCAGGAACGCCAACCAATAGCAAAGGCAGGCAGGTTGGACTACATATATTTACACAGAGCTGCACATAGCACCGCCTATGCATACTGTAAAAAAATTCTTAGTCTGAATTTAACTTTTTCCCCCTTTAATTTCTGGAAAAAAAAGTGAAATTCCCAAAATATGCAGCGTCAACCCTGTTTAAATGTATATGAGAAAAGTCCTTTAAAATGTGCTTGTTGATGTGATATTTGAGCTTTTACCCTACAGTATTTATACTTTTTGGTCTGCTGACTTTGGTAGCTTTTACAGTGCTTGTTCTAGTATTCATTACGACACCTGATGGAATATAAAGGTCTACTAGTTTGCCTGATTTAACGCTGTAAAGTAATAACATAGTAGATAAAACAATGGGAGCACAAACTGACCGTCATGAAGTACATGTAATCGGAACGTATATAGTTTTTTATGCTGTTATAATGTACATTGACAGAGGATTCGTTCATTCATGAATAACAGATGACATGCTTTTGCAGATTCTATGCTGGAATTATCTGGTCTCTTGATAATTTTTTGGGTAATATTCATAAATTCTCAAATCTTCAGTTTATAAATAAAATACATCTTTTATATTCATAGTGCTTTGATCAATTTTCCTCAACGAAATTCCCATTAAGTGCAGTCGGCATATCTGATTTTCTTTAGCTAACGATTTCTAGAAATTCATAAGCAACCAATACCTAGAGATACAAGTTTTTGTTTTTCCAAATAATTTATTGCTGTGTATTACATTTGATTTATAAATGCAAAGTTGCAATACACAAAATACATTATTTCATAGAGTTGCATTACTGTTGTAGTGTGAGTATTCTCAGATATCAAAAAATACGTATTGGCTCTTTTACTTTGGAAAGAAAACAGGCCGGACACAGAGTGTTGTAACGTGCGGCTTTTCCTGCTGAAACGAGAGGCTGCTGGTTTGCAAAGTGACAGAGCAAACAGATCTATGAGAGTGTGTCCTTTTCTTGCGGATCATTCCAAAAGTGACATTAAAAAGAGCTCCACAACCGAACTCCTGGACTGAGGGGTTCAGCCAGGACTCACCCGAGGCTCTGAATCCACCGTTGACAAAGCGTTTGGCATCTGCCATAGGAAAGTACTCACCGGGCTGTGTAAGAGTCTGTGAAGACACTCACCTTCATGATCATCCATACCCTCCATACCATAAGCTACATCCTGGGCATCCCTTCCACCCACGCTTCTCAGCTTACTCTTGTAGGTTCAAGGACCCTGATGGGTTCATGCCATGTTAGGCGTAGAACGTGGAAGAACAGCAAGGCAAGCAGAAGAGAAATGCACAGGCTGAAGAGCAGACACAAAGCCAGAGACATCTGGTAACCTGCACCAAATGGAAATCTGACAAGCTCCTCACCCACTCTCTCTGTGGGGCTGAGTTTCATCCCATAATTCAGCTCTGCATTCATACAATCTCACTAGAAGGAATAATGCACTTTTTCCACTTTGAATCTACATCATGTCCATTTTCTCAGAATCCATTGCATTTTTTTTTTTACTGATCTTCTTCTTCCTCCTCCATCTCCTCTTCCTCGCCATCATCTTCTGGTCTACTGGAACCTGGGCCGATGTCCAGCACCTGCAGATGCTTCAGGTAGGAGAAGGCGCTCTCCTTCACCACATTTGCGGGCAGCCGGTTGAACCTGAGGTGTGAAATCGAAAGAGAAGTCAGTTTGCCGTAGAAGACACCAGCTGTGAAGACTCTTTACACCACATCACACGGCACATTTACATCGGAGTAAACACATCGCCAAGGCTGTATCCATTGAAAGTCATGAGTGA
>JABFEB020000033.1:17657638-17689285 GCA_019775895.2 Stomatorhinus ivindoensis
TGTGTGAGTGATTGATATGTGAGTGTGCCCTGCGATGGGTTGGTGCCCCATCCTAAGTTGCTCCCATAGCCTCAGGGATAGGCTCTGGATCCCCGCGACCTTGAACAGGACAAACAGTTACAGATGGATAGAACTTACCGCTGCAAAGTAAATCTGCACACACCCAGAAACTGTCCTACAGGAGAGATACTGTGGTTTTTTTATTATATCATCCACTTGCTTAGTAATGCCTTTCATTCCTTAAAATGCCGTATTTCCAGTCATTAACTTGGTATCTACCTGAAGCCATCAAATTTAAAGACTTCTCCACAGGAGCACTTTGCTGAGTACCTTCAGGAACATAAAAGCCCAGTTTCCCTGCACCACCCTACACTACCTGCTGTCTGGATGAGACATCATTCAAGC
This sequence comes from Stomatorhinus ivindoensis, assembly GCA_019775895.2. Lineage (NCBI taxonomy): Eukaryota > Metazoa > Chordata > Actinopteri > Osteoglossiformes > Mormyridae > Stomatorhinus > Stomatorhinus ivindoensis. Next base: position 17,658,044 of record JABFEB020000033.1, read on the forward strand.
TTTCAGATAATTCTAGTATTTTAACACCATTATAAGACTGCATGGTAACAGCATAGCAACAGACACTGTCAATCCAACTGGCCCTGTAATATAATTCAGGCCGTCTTTCATTGGCAGACCTGGTTTGGGCGTATTTTTCAAAAGATGAACACATTCATAGCAGCTAAGAAACAGCTCACGGGCCTCCAGTAAAAGGACTCGAGTGCTCCAACGTGGCAAAGCGTGGGCCAAGACTGCGACTGTGTGGCTGATGGAGGGGGAAGTTCGGGTTCCTGCTCGAGGCGCTCAGAAAAGACAATTCCTGTGCACTCCACTGCTACGGCACATCAGAGGCATTGGAGGCTATTTTAAATCAGACGCTAATACAAAACCCAAAACAGCTGAGAGTTTATGAAAAACATGTGTTTTTTCCTTCTTGTAAGAGATCCTGTGTGATACCATCTGGTGTCCCCGAGTCTCCAGTCTGACACCTGCAGCCACAAACACAGATTCAAAATAAACACGGAGCCCTTAAGGAGTCATAGGGCCTCATAAAGAGGCAATAGGACATCCAGATGATCTGCTACATACAAGAAATCTGAGGGAACGTCATGAAACTCAGCCCATGTTCCCTTTTGTTGGAGAACCATCTGCAAATGGGATACATGCAATGTCCTATTTTATAAAAAAATATATATATACAAGGTTCCAGCTCTCTTCAGTATCAAGGCAATGGAAAACACAGACAGTTTATGTTTACTGGGGCATTGAAAGGTTTATTTAGTAAAATCTAACACTGAACATCATAATGCTTTCCATACAACATAGTTGCAAAATACAATTAATAAAAATAAATCAAATTAGGAAAAATGTAAAATTTGACGAGAGCATTCCCGCAATCGTTCATTTTAAATACACAGTACGTAAAAGGTTGGACCTTGCATGGATTTGCTAAACACAACAAATCTGAATTCTGACAAGCATCAACAGTTTCCACAGACCAGCAAAATTTTCAAGACCACAAATTGCCAAGCTGGAAGCTGAAATCACACACATCTAAACAAACGAATGAATGCTAGAATATTTGGGGGCGCGTTTGTGGTGAAGATGATCTTTCTGCTGGTTGCAGCATTTCAGCAGCAAGCAGAAATCCCTCCCCCCTTAAACAGTCAGGTTGGAAGAGTGGGCTGTATGATTTATGACAACTAATATTCATATATAATATATTTATATTCATCTAGATGTCTTTATGGTCATGTTTATATTTCCAATTGCCTTCATCTTCAGAGTATATTCACCTTAAAGTATAAAAATATCTTCACCTTGACCTTCAAGAGAGCAGTCACCTTGCCATAGAACGACTTCACGTTGACTTTGAAGGATTTCCTTGCGTTGATGTAGAAGAACGTCTTCACCTTCACCTAGAAGCATGTCTTCAATTTGGCACAGAAGGTCAGCTTTTACGCTGGCGCATGTTTTATTTGGAGAACGGAACAGGGCTAACAGTTTTATCTGGAAAGTAAGACGATGTCACAAAAACATGAAACTTTCAGCCTGACAAACAGGCTGTGGTGATTCAGACCTTCAGAACTCCCCATGACACAACCACAAAGGGGAAAACGAACTGTTGTGTTCCAAACGTCAAAACGCAACCTGTGTACAAATGCTCCCCAAAGCGTACGATATTTTGTTGGAGGTAGGACACTGTATAATCCCTGAATGACATCTTTTTCTGTTGTCCATGAACAGTTCTCTTACCTCTAAAACATAATGTATAATAATAATAATAATTGCAGCAATATCACAGCAAATCACAAACCTGAGTACTTACCTTGTGTTCATAGCAGATTAGATCTATTACGGGAGAATCAAATCATGACTTTCTGTAATGATAAACATTTAAGTTTATTTTTTTTACTGGGGAAAATCTTGTTTCTTTTTTGTGATCAAAAGAGAATGGAATGGAAAGAAAATAATTGAGGTGGAAAAAGTGAAGAGGGAAACATTATTTCACAGACTCCAGTTGGTCGATAGGGTTAACATCACCCAGCTGACAGATTAAGCTGTTCACTGGAAACTAGGACACTGCTACGACTCAGCAACACCATGCAGCTGCAGCAGCAGTGCGAGAATATCAGGATGCAAGGGAAAGTGATGGAAACGCCAAATGGCACGAAGAGGGCATCTCGTAAAAACCACAAATAAGTAGTTAGTCTGCAGCTTTTATTGTCGGACAGAATGTAAATAGGTTAATTTCTCTGCTCTTCAATCAGCATGAAATAAGTGTATTTAAGCTATTTTTTTTCCATTTTGCGCTATAGTAGCTGTAGCTGTATAAACTTTGTGTTATGGCTTACAGCAAAAGGGAAATGATCTGTGAAACATCATGGAATTTATTTAACATTTCGGCGTTCCAAAACGTGCTGAACAGCCAGGTCTATACATGACGGGCTCTCTGGCTTATTCGGGAGTCATAAAGATGAACATAAAACAAATGCAATTTAATGAGCTTCGATAGGGGAAATAAAAGGAAAACACTAAGAAATGGCAGTGAGCTTTAAATGGAAAAAACTGTAGCATTGCCAGTGTCACGTTTTAAAAGATCCCCAGGCGGCACTGTCTGCCTGCGCAGGACTCCTGCTTAATACACAAAGGGTGTGCAAAGGCACTTTTGGATGGAGGATAAAAGACTCCAAAGCCAAAAACCTGTCTTAATGGGGTTGTGACCGACGTCACTCTTATCTCTCTCACCATGGCAAATGGTCCCAGGGCATTCGAGTCAACGAGCATCAGCACATTGATGACTCACTGCTTTTTTTTTTGTTTTTTGGCGGAGATTTTAACTTTCCAGCTAGGCATGGTGATGGGGATAATTAAGATGAAAAATGATCTGCATGACAATATATCACAGGTATTAAGAACCAGGTTTTACCAGAGAACTTCAACTTGACAGAATTTAAGCATGGAGACAGAACATAGAATAAACTTTCTTCACTTGTCACTTGTTTACATGGAAGCCTGTGAGATGGCTCTCGAAGCCTTTAGCTGACTGTGGGGAGCTTCATATACACATCTTAAAAGTCAAATAATTGCACAGTCAGCTGTTTTTTCTTTAGGGCACAAAAAAACAAGACCATTAAATAAAAGAGTAACTTGGCAGATTCCACAATACTTCTGTCAGCGTGCGTTCCTGAATGCCAATTGTTTTTGGAAGTAACTCATTCTGTAATGACTCATGTCTGGTGAAATACAGGCTTCGTCATTTTGACCAGCAGAATGCGACCTGGTACCATGCTCTCATAGTTAGCATCAAGCACAATGGCCATGCAGGCAAAGCATTGCAAGACTTCTAAATATACTCTGAAAAATATACAAAAGATGCAGCAAAAAAAAAACCCCAGAGCTGAGTATGGCCATGAATTTTATTTTGCATTCAAATTTTTGGATGTACATGTCATGGAACCGTCAAGCACCCAGCTCTGGGGTCATGAGAATTTTCACTGGAATGAGACTTATGGTGAGATTGTTTTGATCATCCAGCGTTACCAATATGCTTGAGATCTTGGTCCAGAAATATCTTTTAAAAGTGATGTAATGTTCATAGGAAAAACGCAAACAAGCCTATGGGCTCAGGTCAGTCAAACCCACAGCATGAGGGCAGCGGGACACCTAATCTGGGCATTTTTATCGTGGTCCAAAGATACGGAAACCATCTGCTGGTGCTACAGAGGATGTTACGCTAGATATGACATCTGTTAAACACAGGCAGAATAAAACAGCTATTTTCATTTGCCAGACTGAAACGTTTTGTATTTAAAATTAATCTATAAAATTCTGACCACGCAAACTGGTCAACAAAACAGAAGTAACTCGGAATGAATTAGCAAACACGCCAGCGTGCAAAATGAACACACTGAGGAACTTGGATACTTAAATTTGCCAAAAGGAAGATACAATCCCAGAACAGATTTCCTCAAGAAAGTGGGAAAGTATAACAGCATAAATAACAGCTAGTATGATTATCAACTAATATAATCATGGATTCAGTATTCGTAGTTCATGCAGAAGAAATGGACCAGGATAAAGATCTGAGTGACAAGGCCAAATCATTATGGCCTGACGATTGGGTCAGAGCATCTCCGGAATGGTGAGGCTTGTGGGGAGCTGATGGTCAGGCGTGGTCAGTATCTACTGAGAGTGATCAGTGGAGGGAGAGCCGTGAACCACAGACAGGCTGTTAGGGAGCCGAGACTCATCAAAGCGCGATGTGAACAAAAGTTATTCCATTTGGTACAAACCGACTGAAGGCCCCGTGTCAGAAATGCTCAGACCATAATGATTTGGCCCTCGTTACTTGGTCTTCATCCCTTCCCGTTTCTTCTGCACTGAATAGGACCCAATGTTAAAACTACTGTCTAATTCAGGGGTGCCCAACTCCAGTCCTGGGGGGCCGGAGCCCTGTGTGGCTTAGTTCTTTCCCTGTTCCATCATAAATGATTCAGCTCAAGAGCTGTGCGGTAATTAGCACAAGGAGTTTGGCACAGGTGTGTTAAATGAGGGGGAACCCAAAAATTTGCAGGGCTCTGCCCCCCCAGGACTTGAGTTGGGCAACCCTGGTCTAATATATCACCTTGACATATGCTGCTTTTACAAGATCATGGTTATGTTTTGGCTCACTGCTGCCTCTGCTTGTTTAACACAAACAGCCAGGTCCTCCATTCTGCGGCTGCAACTGAACTACACTGGCAGTTCCACAAGGAACTCAAAAACTTATGCAATCAATCTTATCTTCTTCAAAGCAAGACAATTCAGTCATATTTTCACAGGGAAATGAAGGTTACAAGAAGCTGATAAGACTCAGAAGTGCTGCAGTCGAAACTGCGCACTTTACTGAGAGATGCCTTCCCGTGTTTGATTCACGTAACTGAACAATCCCCGGGCAGTTTTCAAAGATAAATGTCCCCGCTCATCTGCAAAATTTACTTAACGCAATCCTCCATTGTGACCCAGGGAACCCTGCCATTGTTTACACCCAAAAGCAGCAGTCCAATTTGTGCCTCAAGGGTAAATGCAGCACCCCAGAATTACATTCGATTTGGCCTTCCAGCACCAGAGTACAAGAATAGAAAAAGAGAAAGGGCACAGCACAGATTACTAAATAGTCACTGGATTTCTATGCATATTGTAAATGCGAACAATGCTGGAATGAAACGCAAGACAAAATATGATGATCTCCATACTGCACTGTACAAACAGGAGTCAAAATAACTGCATCACTTTGTAAAAACAAAGCGAAAGACAACATGGCCATAGCTGGCTATAGGAACAATGCAAAGAAAGTGAAAAATAAGAAAAAGAGAAGCCGATTCAAAGCCACATTCAAGGATAAAGGACATTGGCACTGCATGAACAGAGGTCTGTACAAAATAGCATTAGAAAATGTGACCAACTTCCTCTGGCACCCTGATCATATGAAAGCTTTTAAAAACACCTCAAAATCTGAATACAAAGCCTGGAAAGATCTATGCCAGATTAAATTTGACTGTGGCTTCCTCATCGTTTCCTCGTCACATAGAAAAATCCTGTGTCACTCCAAGAGCAGCAACTTTCAACAAGGCATAGAAGAATAATGTGGAGCGCAGTATTACTGTAAATGTTATGACACCACGGTGGCTTTTTTGTGTCTCTGAAGATATTCAGGATCTTCATGGAGTTGTCCCTGATGCACTGTGTGCGTAGCTCTGTGCTCTTGGAATGTTGCAGGATGACCCTGACAGACACTGCAGGTTCAGACCATGTATCTGCACACAAGAGGACACCAGGCAAACACATTGCTCTGGAATTTTAATCTTTTTTCTATTTTTGTTTCATACTTGAACTGAGCAACTTTATTAAATACACCTGGATAATACCAGAAAGGACCTGCATCCAGAATTACTTTATGGGGACACAACTTCTGCGTTTGGTGACGTCATTCTGTGCACCTCTGATGTACTCAGCTGTTATTATTGCACTTGTGGTCTCTAATGAATCTGACCGTTTTCCTCTGATTTCACTCGTTAACAAGATGTTTTGGGTACAGAAATGCTACTGACTGGATACTTTTAATTCATCATCCCATTCTGTCTAAATTCTAGATGTATGCAAGTTGCAGCATGACGTTTGGTTGTGAGATGAACCAGCACACATGGCTCCCACATTCATACCATGTTCAAATTCATTTTCACTATATGGACAAAAATATTGGGGCATATTGGCCCTTACACCTACAGGAACCTTTATGACATCCCATTCTGAATCCATAGGAATCAATACAGAGCTGATCCCACAATTCCAGCAGGCACTCTTCTGGGAAAGCTTTCCGCAAGATTTTGGAGTCTATCTGTGGGAATTTTTGCCCATTCATCCAGAAGAGCATTTGTGAGGTTATGCTGTAATGCTGCACATGAAGGCCTTGCTCGCAATACCCATTCCAGTTCATGCTAAAGGCGTTCGATGGAGTTGAGGTCAGGGCTCTGTGCGGGCCAGTCAAGTTCATCCACAATAGATTATCCAGCCATGTCTTTATGGTGCCATGTCTTTATCCTTGCTTTGTGCACTGGGGCACAGTCATGGGGTCCTTGACGGTCCGATTCTGGGCTGCAGAAGCTAGCACTAGGAACATGGAATGTCACCTCTCTGATTGTTAAGTAAATAAAAGAATCTTAGAATCTATCTTTACCACTATCTTTGTAGGAAAGTCAAATCAGGAGAGATAAAAAGGAGTGTTTAAATTCATCCAATATTACTATGGTGCAGAAGCAGCAACTTTAAATCTTATGTAGGACGTTTTATGAATGTTTTTATGAATGAATTGTGTGAATTAATGTAGGGTATTTTTATGAATTAGGGATGATTAAAGGAGATCTGCAGGTGTTAAATCTGACTGAAGAAGATTAATTTTGGAGCATTTCAATTTTCAGCTCTGTCAGGCATGTGCTGGGCAAGAAAAAAGCTACACAATGGATACCGAGCGCGTGGAGCAGGGGGTGTAAAGAGTAGCGGAAGGTGCTTTTATTCTGAAATCTGCATTGTGTCACTGCTCTAATGGCTTTGAGAGCCTCATTAGCCTAATGGATGGGATGAGGTTTGTGCTGTATTTTCAGGGCTGAGCGGTGGCTGGGTCACGGGGAGGGTGGGGGGATTTTGGTAAGAGTAAAACGTCACACTTGGGCTGGCTGGATTATTCCACCAGCCTGCCAATTTAATGCCCCCAAAGGCTGTTGAACCCTGGGAAGCTTGCCCATATCACAGAGCTGCAACACCCTGTCTAAATTGAAAGGTGACGCACATTATGAGCTTCAAGACCTGCTTCCCCCACATCAACCTAGGTGCTGATGCCCTCTATTGGTCATATGAAAGTACACATGAGCAGTTTTTGTTCCTCTCAACCTATTTCTTATGGAGTTTAAAAGCAAGAGAATAAAAGTTAAGAATTAAAGTCTGCTGTCTGTCATTTCTCACGTTTCACTTTGGTTGTGTCTGAGCAGCCACCCATGTGTTCACTTTGACTTTTTCTGAGATATGTGTGAGCGATCCTTATGTGTGAGCGATCCTTATATGTGAACGATCCTTATATGTGAGCGATCCTTCTGTGTGAGCAATCCTTATATGTGAGCAATCCTTATATGTGAGCGATCCTTATATGTGAACGATCCTTATATGTGAGCGATCCTTCTGTGTGAGCGATCTTTCTGTGTGAGCGATCCTTATGTGTGAGCGATCCTTATATGTGAGCGATCCTTCTGTGTGAGCGATCCTTATATGTGAGCAATCCTTCTGTGTGAGCGATCCTTATGTGTGAGCGATCCTCCTGTGTGAGCAATCCTTATATGTGAGCGATCCTTATGTGTGAGCGATCCTTCTGTGTGAGCGATCCTTATATGTGAGCAATCCTTCTGTGTGAGCGATCTTTCTGTGTGAGCGATCCTTCTGTGTGAGCGATCTTTCTGTGTGAGCGATCCTTCTGTGTGAGCGATCCTTATATGTGAGCGATCCTTCTGTGTGAGCGATCCTTATATGTGAGCAATCCTTCTGTGTGAGCGATCCTTATGTGTGAGCGATCCTCCTGTGTGAGCAATCCTTATATGTGAGCGATCCTTATGTGTGAGCGATCCTTCTGTGTGAGCGATCCTTATATGTGAGCAATCCTTCTGTGTGAGCGATCTTTCTGTGTGAGCGATCCTTCTGTGTGAGCGATCTTTCTGTGTGAGCGATCCTTCTGTGTGAGTGATCCATATATGGGAGAGATCCTTCTCTGTGAACGATCCTTATGTGTAAACGATCCTTCTGTGTGAGCGATCCTTATATGTGAGTGATCCTTATGTGTGAACGATCCTTCTGTGTGAGCGACCTTTCTGTGTGAGAGATTCTTATATGTGAGTGATCCTTCTGTGTGAGCGATCCTGATTATGAATATGTTTAAGCTGATTTCACATTTCCAGGTACAATGTCTTATTATTTTCAACATGAAAAGACTATTATGATTAAGCACGTACCTAAATAATGATCTCTATTAACAATTAAAACAAGAGCAATATGCTAGTTGCACAGAACAGTTGAAGATGCAGATAGTTACAGATACAATTGTCAGGTAAGCTAACTAGCAAGCACTATTATCATGCATAAATGGATATTAATTAGGCTGCCAGTTCCCAGCTCACGAGGACTGATGATATTGCTCATTTAAAGAAAATATTTCCTACAGAGCTCACTCTTCTTAATTACCATAACCAACAAATACATTTCTCTCTCCCTTTTTCAATTAATGCTAACCAATGACTATATGAACTTCCATTTGATTTAACCGACAGCTGTTGGCTGTGAAAGGAGAGCGGATAATGGAAGATGGGAAAAACATTGTTTCATCAGTTTTTCTTCATACTGAACTGGAGACGAGCTACAGCATACGCATTACAGCTGACTGACCGCTTACCTGGTTAGGGTTAGGGAGCCTATGAACATGGAGCCTGTTCCAATGAGCCCGGGACACAATGCACCCTAGACCAGGGGCCGAAAAAACACCACAAAAGCACCCCCCCCCCCCCCCCCCCAAATGAGGGTCACGAATCTCTGCCTCTGCAGAGGTGATTCTAGGTGCTCAGGCGGCCCTAAGTAAAAAACTCCATGCCCCCCCCCCAGCATGGTAACATTTATTATCTTTACTGCACTGTAAAGTGTAAATGAATAATATCAACAAAGACAATTTAATAAACACAAGACCTTTCACTTTTGTTAATAACTATACAAATAAGGCAGATTGGTCATTGCAATGCACTGTGTAATTATCTGCTCTCACCAGCTCAAGGCCTCTTCCCGGCTCGGGATCCTGCTCCACGGCCACCATCGCTTCAGCCACGTTGCTGGTTTACAGGACGAATTTCCCACCCAGAGATACGATCGCGATCCCGGATGTATGGTATTACAGAAGGCAATACAAAAGTTATTCCAACGTTTCGATCCAGTGGCTAGAATTAATCTGCAACAAGTTTTATCAATGTAGACCAAATTTTGTCCTGCCTAGTTTTTGAGTTTGATGTGAAATGATGTCAAAATTTTCTTTTTCATATTTTTGTGTTGTTCCAATGCACATAAAGGAAATAAACATGTATATACCAAGACATTCTGTGTTGGTGTGTGAGGTGTGACAGTGATTAAATGGCAAAGATGCTGGTCTGCCTGATGGTATTAATCACTCTTCCTCCTGTTTACAGACTCCTGCCAGCTGACACTGAACCACAACACAGCAAACATACGCCTGTCTCTCTCAGAGGGGAACAGGAAGGCGACACAGGGGTCAGAGCAGCAGCCATATCCTGATCATCCAGAGAGATTTGAGACCAAAGCCCAAATCCTGTGCAGAGAGAGTCTGACTGGCCGCTGTTACTGGGAAGCTGAGTGGGGTGGAGATGGAGCTGAAATAGGAGTGACATACAAAGGAGAAAAGGATGGAGTGCTGACTGTCTGCTTGGAGCCAATGACAAGTCATGGAGTTTGCTAATAATATTGTTATTGTTTGTGAGGCATCACACACACAAATTAATGACACGTTTCCATATTTCAGACCTCCGGCACCCTGCTCCCATCCTGGGTGTGCAACACGGACACTCCTTAAGTCCAACTCTTAAAGCACTAGCACACAAAGTAGCATGCAGAATGATGAGGGTCGTTTGGGGTAATAACTGGGGTAAAGAACTGCCCTAAATTTGTATTTGAGCTGCCTTTCAATACCCGGGGTATGTCTACTCTGTATTACATTATATTATTTTTCACTGTTCAATAAACCGCCATTTTGCTGAAACTGCGGAGACTCTGCAAGTGGATTCCTTACATCCTGGAAATATACGCCATGCAGAACTGAGCTATGATTCACAGTATGGAAAATTCATAAGTAAAGCCAGTAAACCCACTCTGAGCAGGCTAGGTGTGCAGTGTAAATGACCGTGGTAATATACTCCATGCAGAACTGAGCTATGATCCACATTATGGAAAATTCGTAAGTAAAGTCAGCAAACCCACTTTGCAGTATAACGCTCAGTTGTGTGTGTGTGTGTGTGTGTTTGTCTGTGTGTGCTGTAACAGGACACTGTGTGTGTGTGTGATCTCTAGCCAGAGGTTGTGTGTGTGTGTGTGTGTGTGTGTGTGTGTGCTGTTACAGGGCACTGTGGTGTCTATGTGTGTGGGCTGTAACAGCGCAGATTATGTGAGTGTGTGTGCTCTAAATGGGCGCTGTGTGTGTGTGTGTGTGTGTGTGTGTGTGTGTGTGTTTGCATAGGTCACATTTGATAAAATTGTCCCCAAAGTGTAGTAAAATACAAACAGACACACATACACAATAAATTTACCTTGTGAATTATCCTTATAACCATGGGAAAATTATTTTTCTATTTTCTTGCTGCCATCTCCTGGCCGAATGTAAGTATTGCATTATGGCCACCAGACATCATAAAACGTTTGTGTGCTCTAACAGGGCACTGTGTGTGTGTGCGTGAGTGCGAAAGTGGTAGGGTGACTTTTTTTTTGAAGTTTTTCACATTCAACATGCCCGTAGGTCATCCCGGTCAACTGTATCGGCCACACATCAAATTGGACATTTTATCTTTCAGTATATAAAAATTGGGAACTTGTAGTTTTCTCATACACCTGTTATTTACATCCCCGTAGGTCACCCCCGGGTCAAACTGTATCAGCCACACATAAAAATGGACATTTTGTCTTCCAATATATAACGAGGTTTTTGAAGTTTGGGGTAATATTCTTGCCTCTTATTCCCAGTCTCCTGACATACTGTTTGCTCACTGCTGCTGGGAGTATGTGGTGCAGTGGAACAAGGATCCGGAGGTCGGTCTCACTCTTCCTCTCACTCGCTCACTCTCTCTCACACACACAGACACACACAGAACCCTGGCAGAGATTCAAACCCAGGTCCCAGAGGTGTGAAGCGGCAATGCTAAACACTGTTAATTTGTTTGTCTCCCCATACCTGCTCTGCCAGTCCTGCTGCTCTGCCTTTCATCTCTGTTTTTATGGGGTGTGGGGCATGCGCGGATCTAGGGGTGCTCACCCTAGACTGAAACCTGGCCACCCCAATGCCCCCCCTCCAATCATATTTGCATTTTTGTGGCATCTTTTTTCTTGTCCAGAATTACGCTTATTTACACCACTGGCTGAATGACAAACAATGTAAAGTTATAGCGTTTAGATGCCACTGGTTTTGCAACACAGCCTAATCAAAAGTCATATGCCGTGACTGGCACCCAGAGGCTACTGAACTGGATGTCCGACTCTCACAGTCATGCGCACCATTTCTGACAGGTAGACATGCTACGTTTTAAAAGTAGTTCTAGTCAGACCGGACTCAGTCCTTTTAAAAACGTGGAAAAACTGGCTTAAAACTAGTTGTATTAATACTTTCATTGGCAGTTGTGCTTCCAGCGAAACTATTTCATCACAAATATGTTAATATAATATTTTTTAAACTATATATAATTATGCGTTTGACACATTTTGGGTTTTCTTAACTCGAATTCCAGAAAGTGATCATTGTTATATTTTTTATTATTTGCAGTACATCCAACAGACTCTTTATTTTATCGTCGACGACTTTTATTTTGAAATGTAAATGTGGTTGCCGGAAGTAGAGAGCGTTTTCTGGCGAAGTGGAATGAACTGGTGTCAAGGAAATTGTACATTGGAGCGAATGCACTCGTCGCAGTTTAATACGTTTAATAGTTAAATAGGCCAGTAAAGGAGTAGGTTGCTCCAGTTATACATTCACCTCACCGTTTCGTTTGCACAAGTGCCATCCGGTACTTTGATGTACTTATAGCAGACGGAGCAGCTTGTCATTGCAGAAATTCACCATGGCCTCTCTGCTTTCCCTGCAATTGCCTTTAGCTGTTAGACGATCGGGATGTTTTACTCCTTTGACCAATACTTTTGCGTCCCCTTTGCTGTGCAGCAGACGGAACTACTCGAAAAATGACTGGCCTGAATCGGAGTACCTGCACAAAAGCATTGTCCCAACGATGCACTATCAGAAGAGTTTGCCACGGTGAGTTAATGCTGTGCATGAGTATTTGTGCTGTCCTGCTGGTAAACTGCAGTTTCTGGCCATATAGCGAGGGTTAAAACGGATTATTTTCGTAAATACCTGATGCTATTATATATAACCTATTCCTGTTTTTTAATACTAAGCGGTACCATGTTAAAGTAACTATATACACTATATATTCACTGTTCATCGTGACCGTGGTTAATGATGTAGGGGAAGGGGCAAGTAGAGATAACGACAAAGTTCGCGCGGACGTGTTACTGGTAGCGCATGAAATGGGTCATTTTCCTATGTAAAACGATCCTGATAAAATAAATTAGATGGCGTACATGGTGAATTATAATTTGAATTCATTTCGATTAAATGGCTATATGTTTTAACAGGCTGCCTATTCCAAAGCTCGAAGACACTATTAGGCGCTATTTGGCTGCCCAAAGGCCGCTTTTAAACAAAGAACAATACCGGTAAGAATGCATAAGTTCAGATGCGCTGCATTTATAATGACTTGCCTATTATGTATTGTGTCCATAATGCTAATGATTATTGGTTTCGTAGTGACACTGAGAAGGTGGCTCTGGACTTCGAGAAGGGCGCGGGGAAAGAGCTCCATGAGGAGTTAGTGGCTCTGGACAAGAAGAACAAGCACACCAGTTATATCTCGGGTGAGGAATTTACACAAAATATCAAATGCTACCATGGCAGGGGCATAGCTAGGAGTTCTGGCCCCCCTGACAGAATGTCCCCTTGGGCCCTCTTAGGGTGCCCTTCCGACACCCCTGCCTATCGTCTGTCTAACCATACAATATACAGCACTTTCAAATCACCTTCCAATAGCTATTCCTTAGCGATACAGCACCTTACTCTTTTGTGCAGTATTATATATAATCTACTAATACAGAGTATTGAATATTGTATATCATACAGTATATTGTGTAGTCTAACTGATTCTCCCAAATAAATGTTTTGTGTACTGTTAAATGTATTCTCTGTAACCAGTTCACCACAGCAAATTCCTCAGCAGTGTAGCGTCACCGAAAAATCAAGTCTGATTCCGAATCTGACAACTGACAATATATCACTTATTCTCTTATTCACATGTCCTCTAGCTCCCTGGTTTGATATGTACCTCTCAGCACGGGACTCCATAGTGTTGAACTTCAACCCCTTCATATCTTTCACTGCGGACCCCAAGCCAGAGTACAATGACCAGCTGGTACGGGCGACCAACATGGTGTGTTCGGCCTTGCGTTTCATGAAGACGCTGCGCGCCGGGTACTTGGAGCCTGAGGTGTTCCACCTGAACCCTGCTAAGAGTGACACAGAGACCTTCAAGAAGTTCATTTGCTGGGTTCCCCCCACGCTCTCCTGGTATGGGGCCTACATGGTGAATGCTTACCCCCTGGACATGTCTCAATACTTCCGTCTGTTCAACTCCACACGCATTCCCAGACCCGGACGTGACGAGCTCTTTACTGACCAGAAGGGGCGACACCTGCTGGTGATTCGAAAAGGCAACATGTATGTGTTTGACGTCGTCGACAGAGATGGGAACCTTGTGAGGCCAGCGGAGATTCATGCCCACCTCCGCTTCATCCTGTCTGACCCAACGCCGCCACCAGCATTCCCACTGGGCTTCCTGACCAGTGAGAACAGGGATGTCTGGGCAGGCCTGCGGGAGAAGCTGTTGGCTGCTGGGAATGCGGAGGTGCTCAGGCTGGTAGACAGCGCTGTCTTCTGCGTCTGTTTGGACGAGGAGAGCATGCGCGACCCCGTGCACATCTCCCACAACATGCTGTACGGCGACGGGGGCAACCGCTGGTTCGACAAGTCATTCAGCATCATTTTCTCCAAAGACGGACATGCTGCTGTGAACTTCGAGCACTCATGGGGTGATGGCGTCGCTGTTCTCCGATTCCTCAACGAGGTCTTCAAGGACACGACCGAGAAGCCCCAGGTGAGCCCAGGGTCTCCGCCGGCTGCCGTGGACTCTGCCTCCGCGGTGACCCATCTGCAGTTCAAGCTGGACAGCGAGCTGGAGAGGGCCGTCGGCAAAGCCTGGAAAAAATACCAGGAGGCCGTTTCCAAGGTGACGATTGAGACCATGGCGTTCCGGAAGGGCGGCAAGGAGGCGCTGAAGAAGAAGAAGCTGAGCCCAGATGCCATAGCCCAGCTGGCCTTCCAGATGGGCTTCCTGCGGCAGTATGGCCAGACGGTGGCCACCTACGAGTCCTGCAGCACGGCCGCGTTCCGGCACGGGCGCACAGAGACCATCCGTTCGGCCACAGTCCATACAAAGCGCTGCGCCCATGCCTTCATCCGGGAGGGCAGCCAACAGTCTCTGGACGAGCTTCGCGGCTTGCTGGATGAGTGCTCCAAGTACCACGGGCAGCTGACCAAGGAGGCAGCCATGGGTAGGTATGAGTAGGCAAGTAGCTGGTGACAGTTTCATAAAAACACATCTCAACAGCGACGTTTTCTTTTTCTCTCACCAGGGCAGGGATTTGACCGACACCTGTTCGCCATGCGATACTTGGTCACCTCTAACGGCCTGCCCCTTCCTAGCCTGTACCAGGACCCAGCTTACGCTGCCATCAACCATAACATCCTCTCCACCAGCACCCTCACCAGCCCTGCTGTCACACTGGGTGGCTTCGCACCTGTGGTGCCCGACGGCTTCGGCGTGGGTTACGGCGTCCACGACGACTGGATCGGCTCCAACGTCTCCAGCTACCCAGCCCGGAACGTCAGAGAATTCCTGCAGTGTGTCCATAAGTCTTTGGAAGACATCTTCGGTGTCTTGGATGGCAAGCTTCCCCAATGCTAGGTTACCTATATCCCCACTG
Source organism: Stomatorhinus ivindoensis (assembly GCA_019775895.2). Lineage (NCBI taxonomy): Eukaryota > Metazoa > Chordata > Actinopteri > Osteoglossiformes > Mormyridae > Stomatorhinus > Stomatorhinus ivindoensis. The sequence goes on from JABFEB020000033.1 coordinate 17,673,458, forward strand.
TTTCTGGGAAGCAAAATTTATGTCAAATCAAAATTTAATTACCGATATTGCTAAGTGTTGACATCTCAGGACAAAGGAGGCTCTGTGAATCCTCTGGAGACTTTTACCCAGTGTGAACTAGTTATGTTTTTTTAAAGGGCTCTTGTATAATTATCCACTCGAATAAGTTCTTAATTTCCTGAAGGTGATATGGATGTAAAATATTAATTTAAATAAAATTTAAACGGTTTGTTTAGTTAAGAATGAGTTTCTTTTGGATGAACCAGTAATATTGACATACTGTCACATTTTTGCTGTGTATGTAGACATTTACCAAATATACCAAATATTTGTGGTTGAAATGTAGATACTGAAATTTTTTTGACATATATACAAAACCTCCAGTTTAACATGACTAAAACCATATTTATCCCTAACAATTTGAGTACAATTTTAATTCCAGTAAATTTCACATAATGATGCTTTTAAAAAAAAAAATCAAATACCTCTCTAAGGTATTTAACATTAGTTATTGTTAGATGAAGAATTACCAGCATGCATGGAAAATGAAGATTGTTGGGTACACAGCATTCAGGGTGTCATTTCAATACACAGAATTCTGGGAATGAAGAATAATCAAAATAAGCCCAAATCAGTACATCTTCAAGAGTTTATTAAAACACAAATTTAAAAGCAATGTACAAAAGCAGAACATTAATACAAAAATATCCACCACAGACAGCTCAGATTGGCTTGATCTTGAAGTGTAATCCAATGAGGCTGAAGACAAGACATTTGAGATCTTGAACCAGGTAGTAGAAAACACGGAGGCCTTCTGGGTCCCTTAAAAATGGGGGGGGGGGTCAAACATTCAGCTTAAATTACATACCATTTAATCACTTCTAATAAGACAAACAGTACAACATCTCACAGGAGGGATGTACTCACTTGGACTGGTTAACATCAATCAAAGACCCAATCTTGGAGGTCGTGAATGAAATATGTTCATCTCCTATAACAATCTCCAGTTCCTGCAAAGTATAATTTTTTTTGTATAGAATTTGAAAAATAGGCATCTAAGATATGCAATATGACTGAGCAATACTCAAGTTTAAATACTGCAGTTTGGCAGCAACTTATTTTTAACATGGTCAATGTAGTTCGTGGGTACATCTAGCCCATGCCTAACAAGCCTGCCATCCCTCCCCGACAGTGGGAATACAAACCTGTCTCCCCACTCTGTCAGGGGGCGGCCAGAGGGCATCATCCTCCTTCGTGATCTCGCTGTCGTCGATGATTCGCTTCAGCTCTTCCATTACACTCTTGTGCACGTAGGCCTGTGACATGGGCAGTGTGTAACCTTAATATACATCATATACTATATAGTAAACCACACTGCGAACTGTATACATTCAGTAAGCTTAGTCGTCGTGGGGACACCAAATGTTTGTATATCACCTACCTCTTTTCGGATCATAACATCATTTTTGTAGTTGCTGTTGTTTGCATATCTCAGCTTCCCTACGAACACGAAAAAGAGTACATATTTTCCCACATGAATGAAAAAAGTTACACATGGAACGTGAATTACCAAACAGTGAAACTTCCAGTACGATAAATGATTAAATTGATGTAAATTGATTCAACTAAATTTAATTTTCTATCAATATCCTAAAACAATAATGCTAAAAACATTTAGCTAGACTGTATTAAAACGACCTGGTCCGGTAAACTAGGCCCGGCTGCGTCGCAGATCCTCTTTCCGCGTTGCCGATCCCTGACTCACGAGGACTTAATATCACTCACCGTCTGGACGAAATTCAAACTCCAGGAACTCGTGTCCAAATTTGCCTTTATGGCCAACGTAATACCGCAAGTAAAAATCACTTGTGGACATTTTCGCCAACCCTGATTTGGTAAGCGTTTGCAGGACGTAGTTCAGACACACTTGAAGAGATCAGTCTGTGGCGCACACCACTGACGTGAACCATCGTCGCAGGACAATTGCGTCATCCAGTGGGTGGCGAATTGTATCAATGCGTTCAATTGGGACTGTTATGCTAAATCTCTTCTCTCCTCCAGATTCTTTCCCCTTGTGACGTATCGCTAGATTTGGTATGACAGAGCCATATACATTCTTATAAAATTAAACAAACCTCTGTAGTATCAAAAGTTCACCAGGGTTGCCAACTCCCACACATCTGGCATGCCACGCTTTCAGACTCACGCTCGCACAAGAAATATTATAGCAAACCTATATTATCCCATTATAAACCTAAGATTAGCTACTGTATCTTTACTCGTCACTAGGGCTGTACCCTCAGGGGCCTCCCAATTGTACCTTATAGCTATAGATAATTGTACCTTTTAAGGTACAGAAATGAACTCTGAAGAATCCCTAAGGTACAAACAACATTAATGTACCCCAATAGTACATAAGTGTTCATCATAGTCCATTTCTGTTACCTATGGCTAATGGTACAATTTGCAGACCCCTGAGAGTACAGTGACAGCAAAGGTACAAATCAGTAGCCTTTTTTCTGACAGTGTACCTATATTGTAAAATAATTAGCAAATTAGTTAGCACTTCAAACAAGTTGGAATGGAACAAAGAGAGCTGGTGCGTGAGCATTGATCTGACAATTTTTTCGTTTAACCATCATATTTGTGAATGGTTGGTAACCAAGGGGAGGGTAGTAACGCCGGAATACTAATGAGAGTGGTTGTACTGTGTTCTTGCGGGTTTGCTCCATCCTCTGTATAGACATCCATCTATCTTCCAGCTGTTTATGATTTGTGGGAACTTTGAAGCCGATCCAAGACAGCATGTGGTACAAGGCAGGGGTACACCCTGGACGAGATGCCAGTGCATCACAGGGCACACAGGCATACACCCTCACAACCACATTATAGGCACCCCACTAACTGCATGTCTTTGTAAAATCCAATCCCCCACTCCTGGTCTAAGGCAATAATGTTACCCAGAGTCACCACAGTAATATATTCTATATAAATTATAATGACAAAAGTATTGGAACATACCTCTTTATCATTGAATTCAGGTGTTTCATTCAGACACATTGCTGCAGGTGCATAAAATCAAGCGTCTAGCCGTGCAGTGAGGTTTGAACACATTTGAGAAAGAATGTGTCATTCTGAAGTGCTCAGTGAATTCGAGAATGGTAGTTATAGACATGCCACCTTTGCAGTAAGACAGCTTTTGATTTTTTTCCCCTGCTAGATACTCCAGTCAACTCTAAGTGGTATTATTGCAAAGTGGAAGCCTTTAGGAACAACAGACACATAAAGTAACAGAATGGGTTCGCCGAATGCCGAGGCACATAGTGGGTAAAAGTTGTCAAAGCTCTGTTGTCTCAATAACTGCAGAGGTCCAAATTTACTCGGGCATTAACCCAAGAACAAAAACTGTGTCCCGGGAGCTTCATGGAATGGGCTTCCATAGCCGAGCAGCTGCATGCAAACCTCATATCACCAAATGCAGTGCTAAGGATCGGATGGAGTGGTGTAAAGCACGTCGCCACTGGACTCTGGAGCAGTGGAAACATGTTCTGTGAAATGTTGAATTGCATTTTTCTGTCTGGCAGTCTGATGAATGAATCTGGGTTTGGCAGATGCCAGGAGAACGTTGCCTGCCTGACTGCATTGTGCCAACTGTAAAGTTTGGTGGAGGAGGGATGATGGTATGGGCTTGTTTTTCAGGGGCTGGGCTGGGAACACATGGCTTCAGCATACCAAGACATTTTGGACAATTTCATGCTTCCAACTCTGTGGAAATAATTTGGGGAAGGACCTTTTCTGTTCCAGCAGGACTATGCCCCAGTGCACAAAGCAAGGTCCATAAACAAAAGGCTGGGTGAGACTGTGTGGATGAACTTGACTGGCCTGCCCAGAGCCCTGACCTCAATCCCATCGAACATTTTTGGGATGAACTAGAACAGAGTATGTGAGCTTGATCTCACAAATGCTCTTCTGGATGAATGGGCAAATTCCTGTAGATGTAATGGCCAGGTGTCCCAATACTTTGGTCCATATAGTCTCATACAATATGTGCAAATGTATGATTTCAGATAATTGCCAAATGTCCAACTCACAAAGATTGTTTATGATAAATAAGGTTTATTGTATCACAAATCCACTCCTGATACTGAACTGAAGTATGCCCTTTTTTGAAACAAGCAACATCATGCTTAAAGTAAAATGTAAAAATAATTATAAATTATTGCTCAATAAATAAGTTCAATACAGATTTTTTGGAGCTGAAAAACAAAATACAAAATACATTTAAATGATGAAAAATGCTCATTACAGATGGGTCTTTGCATTTTCACTAAAATATACAGCTTTGGCAAATTTCCCTAAATACGATGGATATCATGTTCAAATACCAAATGGTACAAGCTTATACAAAAAGAAGAAAACCAAGCCACTTGCAGATGTGTACATGAGTGCAGGCATGATGTAAGGCATCCTAGGCACTCAGGGAAAGGATTCATTGTTTCTCTTCTGCAGATCGGGATCATTATCTACCACCACTCCTAAAGTGTCACATCTGTCCAAAAGTGAGTTAAAGTGGAAAAGTTCCTGATGACATCACATTTCCAAATACCATCTAGAGCAGCACTATTACTCATGAAAAGGTGTCTTTCTTCATTCCATAGGCCCAATTCCCCTTTCTAGCACCACATGAACGAGCACATGAAAAAGGGAGGGATTTGCTTCATACTGTTGCAGTCTTCCACAAATGAGATAAAAAGCTGGGTTTCTCAGGCACTGTTGAATTTCAAGAGCAACATGAAAGAGTGAAACTAAAGTATTTGGTTAATACTGGAGGTTGAAGCCATATTAGCACAAGTCAGACTGAATAAGCTGCATCAATACTACCAGCAACAATGAAAACACCTCTTCATGATCCAGCAGCATCCTTCCAATTTCTTTCCAACAAACTGCCAATTGTGATATCAGATTTATTGCATTCCAATCATGTTTACTCATGTTTCATGCCACAGTAAAAATGACCAATTATTGGCCAAAGGAAATAAGAAATTGGGTCCACATGAAAGGTCACCAAACCCATCCAGGACATTCTCCTGACTTTTCTCACATCAGCAAACACCAGTAGATGAAACACTAAATGTCCTGCCTTGAATTCTGGCTGCTCCAATGCACAAATCATATAGGCAATACAAAAAAACAGCAACAAAAGCCAGGCAGGGATTGCATGTCTCCTGATCGATATCTTCTTTTAACACAAAGCAAACAGAAAGAGGCACGTGCTGGTTCAATGCGGCCGGCTGTTGGACTCTGAGATCTTAGGCTTCTTAGATGAGCTGTAGCTGTTGACAAAGCCGTTGTGCCTCATGCTCAGTCCACCGTTCAAGATGTCCTGGATGTGCTGCACAATTAGGTTTATAGCCACTGCAAGGAGACGTGGACGAAAGGGTTAGCAACTCCTGCAGACATGTTAAAGTATGGCCCCATATCCTAGAAAATATTAGAGGTATTTCTGCACTGTGTGACAGTACTGCTGCACGAGCTCCTCCATTTTCACAAACCCCATCTGCCATACCCCTCTGACTAAAAAAATTCAATCAGAGCTTTTGCCCTCACACACCACAGCCCTGTCAGGAGACCTGAGCTCTGTCACAAAACACTAGCCAAACCCTGCCTGAACCGCAAAGTCGAGAGGGGATTTTCAGAAACGTGAGGCCATGGTAGTACAAACTACAGATGCTCCTTCACTTACGATGGGATTATATTCTGATGACCCCTTATAACTTGAAAATATCTTATTTGACTTAAGATATTATTAATAAGTAAACAACCACTGTCACTGAATGAGCAAATAAACCTTTACTGTTACTAATTACCAGTAACTGAAAAGTGAATATATGAATTAAAGTTTATCCTATTGTTAAATGTACAGTACTGTACAAAAAAAAAGTTTACCCAACAGAGACCGGAAGCGTGGCTGGATGGGTGCTGCCATTGCCTGGCATCAGTAAAAAGTATCGTCCGGCATATTGTTAGCCCAGGAACAGATCAAAATTCAAACTTCGATGACTACTAAATGTGCATCGCTACCCACCCTCGTAAAGTCAAAATATCATAAGCTGAACCATCGCAAAACCAGGAGCATCTGTTCTTCCCAGGAAGATCTGATATGGATCTAGGACAGAGCATTCGCATTTCTGTTCCTTTGATGGAATGATAACTAGGAAGGATACCTTTAGCAGGAAGGATACCTTTAGCAGGAATCATACAAGCAGACACACAATATCACGATATAAATGCAGGTATTTATACTTCACCAGTAATCTTCAGAAAGTTTCTCCAACAGCGTTAATGGATACCAGTTACAGACAGTTTACTGAAGGTCAAACTTTTATAACATAGACGTGTCAATTAGAAAAAGCAACCTCACCAAGGTTATGCGCTCCACGTGGGATGATAATATCTGCATACTTCTTTGTCTGCAGGGAAAGAAAACCATTTAAACTTTTTAATTTGACACCAATTCAGTTACAGTCCCTGAACCACCATGTCTGCCCAAAGAGTGGGCTCCCTCCCAGTTGGTTTATATTATTCTTAGTTAAAGTCTCAAGAGATGCAATTAATCGCAACTACAGTCATAACCTTCCATCCCTAAGCATAGATTTGGGTCATTGAAACTAAGGAGGTAGAAGAGATTTCTTAAAATGAAAAAACAGACAGCTAAAGGAGTGAGTATTTTTAGGATCGATATAAGATGAATAAAAGATGGGTGGCACTATGATCCCACGTCCCCCAATGCCGTGAGATTTTATTAACCGCATGTAAAACATTGGCATTTTCTCACGGCTTCCTGCTTTTACCAACACCCCAGGGCGAATGTGTCTGTGTGAGGGTATGGACCCTATGATCCGCCGGCTTCCCGTCCAGGGACAGAATAAAACAAAATGTTAGAACCAGGAAGCTGGATACACGTAAAAAAGTGACTCAAATTCCATTAAAATCCCCGTCCTTTGATCTGACTCCATACCCATTTAATTAACATTAATAGCCAGATGGTTGTTGATGTTGTTATCTTCTTGGGATAATTTTACCATCTTTAACTTCTTCCTTTTGCATGGTCTAAAGTTTCAGTAGAGCTAATTCAGCTATTAAAGCCATAAAAAATCTCAGGTTTCCAGGCTAAATATTAACATGCAGCTGGGCAGAGGTGAATACAAAGTAGTACTATCAACCCAAAGATCTCTTGTGTCACAGGGTACACCATCTTTTAATCTAGGTAACCCCCTACATGGATTAGAGTTTGGCACTCCTGCTCCGTGGAAAGAATCAATCCTGCTTACCGGGAGACAAAACTCTTCAAAGGCGGGCTTGACGAAGGTGATATACTGTGTCAACACCTGCTCCAGGTCTCGACCTCTCTCACTGATGTCCCGCAACACTGAGGGGCGCAGGAGGACAGAACCATTAAACTCCCTGTGGCCACAGACTCATCTCTGGATATCCACATTAACAGAGGCTTAAAGAAAAAGATGCCAGATTCCAAGGAACGGAAGCTGGAATCACAGATTCCCATCTAGAACCCTGCCGACGAACCTCTACGGGAGAGGCGAGTGTCTGCATCAGTATCCACAAAGAGCTTCATCTGAAACAAGTCCCGAATGTCCTTGGGGTAGAAGGTCAAGATTCCCTCGAAGAGCACCACATCCGCCGGGTAAATTGTCACACACTCGTCCTTCCTGAAGACAGTCACCCAGGCACGTTTCAGCATCATCTAAAGAACTTAAGATCACATACTGTTCCAAATGCACAAACTGATCTATATTGGTCTAATTTAAACCAATATCATTAAATTAGTTCAAAATTCACTTTTGACAACTTGCGTATACACGGACATTTACAAAATCATAAAAACGACATTGAGGAATTTTAAGTACTAAGCCAATTTAACTTATACACCGGTTTGGGTTAAATTTACAGGGATTCTCATTGTACCACCATCATCACTCTGTGCTATCCACTCAATATCAATATTGAACAGCTGTAGAAAGCAAAGTACTAAATCTAGATGGATAATAAATCCTTGTGGGGAAATTAAAGGAAGTTTGTTTAACCATGTGATTCACACACACAGCCCTGCACACACAGACAAACACAAGGCACAAAATAAAAGTCCTGACCCTGCACAAACAGCAAGGACACAAGCGACTAGAGGATCCAATCGATCGTTCTGACCTGGAATGGGTGACAAAGTCATACACCGGGATCTGCACTTCATTCCCCTGCAGGATTTCCTGTAGGGTCTCCTTGATGAGCTCATTGTCAAATGCGTCTAAACAAGGAGAACACAAGACCTGTTCAATGAATGCTTTCCTCCAACAACATACACACAATGCATGATCCTTCGATGGCCACCCAACATTGGTCATGCCAGTCTTAAATATGTGTGTTCCCTTAATTAGCCTGCATTCAATTATATTGCTTATTTAAATGTGAGAGGTAGAAAACAGGCCTGTGAACTCACACTTACAGGTTTGTGAGGCTGAGATCTGCCCTTGAGCTGTATGCATTTTGAGATGTTTTGTGTGTTCTTCTCTTTACGCGGGACAACATCCCACAGAATAATGACATGTGGTTGTGGTCTATTTTGGATCTCAAAGCAACTGCTCATAGCATTGTGTGTATCCTGAGATGAAGCAACGTCTCTTCTGGGTGTCCCCAGCCTTGCATCATACACTTCCTGGGGACCCAACAAAGGATGGATGGTGATGAACCCAGGACTTCTGGTTTACCTGGATGGTCAAAGTTGAACTGGCCCTTAGATGCCTTGGCCTTCTGCTCTGGCGTCAGCACCCTGTAGAAGCTGTCCTGGCTGAGGATGGCCACCTGTCTCTGATCGTGGTCAATGTTGTTCTGGCCCAGCAGCTCCATAATCTTGCCGCAGACTGATGACTGCCCAGAAGATTGTGGGTATGAAGAGAGGGGGGTTCAGTAGCTAATCATGAGATAAAACAGGGTTCCCCAACTCCAATCCTGGAGGGCCAAAATCTGACACAGTTTGCAGATTTTCCTGCTCAAACACACATACTAAACCTGGAAATTAGCTTATTAAGGTGTAAATTTGCAAACTGTATTCTCGTGGTAGATGAGAATCTGGAAGACATGCATGCATAGAGCCTATACTGAAATAATATCCATCCAATTTCTGAAACCGATTATCCTGTCCAGGATTGCGGGGGGTCTAAAGCCAGAGGCTACAGACGCAAGGTAGGGAACAATCGAGGTTGGGGCACAAACCCATGTCAGAGCGCGCGCGCACACACACACACACGCACGCGCACACACACACACCTACCATAACTCCAATTAACCTCAGCATGCTTTCGGACTGTGGGAGAAACCGGAAAACACAGAGGAAACCCCACGACAACACGAGGAGAACATGCAAACTCCACACACAAGGAATCCTGGCTGAAACTCAAACCCCGATCCCAGAAGTGTGAGGTAAAAGTGCTAACCATCCACTGTAAAAATATTATATTAATGCAAAGGTTCAAAATACTGACGAAAAATGTGGCAAACTGAATCGTCATAAAGTTAATTGCAATATTGATACAGCTCAATACAGTACATACATACTTAGAAAGTGAAGGCTACATTTCCTTAAACATAACTGAATATTGGGCAGCTGCAATTGACTACTAACACAAGACAGGTCACAAAATTCCTCAAACATGTTTCCTCAGGTCAAATACAAGTGCACTCAAGTTTTGATAACAATCATAGCATTTTTTGATAACTTACACTTCGTCCACTACAGCTGAGAGAGGAGTGACGGCCATGAATGTTTAACTGCTCAGAGAGATAAGACTGATGCAGCATTGTGGTCATGATGACTCAAATTAAAAAAGATAAGTTAATTTAAGGAAAAGTGAATCACTAATCTCAAACAATGTAAATAAATAAGAGAAAGTAATATTTCAATCTAGCTTGCGCGTAAATTGCAGGGATGTGAACTATAATGACAACTCCTAAGACTCGTAAAGTGGATCTGAGTATTACACACAGTAGCAACTCCCCTTCTCTGATGAGATGCGACATACAGAGGAAAAGCTGGACATTCCGGACCCCCTGAGAAAATGTCACCTTGGGCACCCTGCTAGGGTTGTCACTTTCAATTGCTTAGTTAATTTTGCCGAGTGGGGGGGGGAATCCATCATGGTATCCATGTCCCTCCAGCACCCTGACTACATACACACTGGTCCCTAGAAGATCAGCTGGTATGGCACGTTCTGCATTGCACACAAACTTACTATAGCCATGTTCAAAACTCTTACAGCAGGAACACATAGACCAGCTTACTTCCAAAAATATGTGCACTGTGCCACAGTTTAGTCAACATTATTTAGACATTTATACCAGGTAAGTGGCAAGATAGTTAACATGTCTAGACAGGCAAAGGCAGCTCTGCCCGAGTTGAAAGAAATGTCAGCCATCCTATATTTTGTTCCAAAGAAAATGCACTAATATAAATTTTGTGGCTGTATCTGTAAAGGCTCTTACATGTCTAAAAACGTCAGAATACACTTAATAAACGACTTATCTGCAAAAATGGAAAGAAAATCCAGAACTATGGTATTAAATATTAAAAGACTCTTTTAAAAACATGACTACACGCATTCTAACCAGGCGTGGATGACTAAGCACACCTCTGTAGGTGAGAGACCGGCGCGACCGCCTCCACTCCGGGGCTATGCACGGCATCCAGCGGCCGGCTGACAGGCGTTTCTTTCCCATGAGCCGAAAGCCCAAAAACAGCCCTTGACCAGAGATGTCCGACCGCTCATCAAAGCCAGTACAGCGCCATCACGCTGCCACTTGTTACATCTTCATCTGTCTATTTTTACCGACACGCTATTCCCATCAGCCTGCTGGTTTTGAACCAGTGTCGAATCAAACAAATATCCACTAATCAATAACTTAAGCTGAAAGCTCTCTCGGAAAATTAGATGCCCAGCGTCACACTTTGACACAGAAAGACTATTTTCAGACTTCACGATTAAGTTTCCCGAATTTAAGCTTGACAAAAGACCACGTGGCAAAAACCTAATTTTAATGCAGTTCAATCCGCAGATTCAACGTGCCAACGCCAGCTTTTTTGTGATGAGCCTACCTATGAAAATTAAATCGAGCATAAACAATGGTACAGCAGTATTAGACACAATTAAGACACTTCAAGACAGTCCTAGCAGTAGAGGATGGCGTGAAACCGTTTAATTGACTTGGTTACCTAAGTATTGTTTAAATCTCAATTTATGGAGGTGACGCAAGAAATATTATAGTCTTAAAATAGTAGTTGGAAACATAGCTCTCAGCTCGTTCAGAAAAATTAAAAACGCTACTCAAAAAGAATTGTTACGTTTATATTTCTTGTGATATGGGTATATTTTAAAAGCACCGGTCATAAAGAATGAAGCAGCAAACGATACGCGCGCGGCATTGTAAAGCGAGCCACGCGGTCAGGGAGAGTCATCTTCAATGAGGTGACTTCCTCACAAGAAACATCTCAAACAAATACCGTCTATATTCAACAAATCAAACCAGGTCCGAAAGAGGAAGCCGACCTTGCCGCTGGCTGTACCTCCAGCCACCCCGATGAGAAAAGGCTGCCGGTTCGCACGCCGGCCGCGTGCCGGAGCCTCCAGGCGCGTCCCCGCGTCGCCTGCCATGCCGGTCGCTGTGATTTTGCCCGCCTCTCACCCACACTGTGCGCTGCGGGCTTCACCGCTGCCGCTTTCAACACGTGAATGAACTTCCTGTCGTCACCTCAGCACATTCCATTGAAAAAATATGATATAACTGAAACGAAGCTGCAACTTCACGATCTGATCAAATAATTTAAAATGCACCCCGAAAGACTCACTTCATTTGAGCCCTTTTTGTGCTCAGTGTCTATACTTACCAACTCAAACGTTACCCAATTGTGCATAAAAACGTGATAAGAGGAAGTGCGATATTTCTCTTATTTTATATGACTTTTATGAAGTCCATAAAAATTATCATCAATAATTAACTGACTACAGTAACATAAAACATGTTCTGATTTAGAATTAGTGAATGATTAATGACAAATGATAACGATTTAGGATGCTTGAACTGTGATGTTTGGGTACCGACGGGCTATTGGACGGTTAAATAAACTTTGATTATATTTTTTTCAACTTGTAAGCTGCCCCTGGCAGAGGCGGAGGTTAGTACTCGGAGGACTTTCCGGAGCGCTAGGCATCCCACAATCCACCGGGCTCATCGGATCTATCACGTGACCAAGACTTACTCATGTCCTTTGAACCGTTTGTGGGGACAGTGAGGATAGGTGCTGGTCGGTAGTTTTTTTATTTTATTTTATTTATTTAGTTTGATTTCATTTTTAATATTAGTTCCCTCCTCCCAGGAGCTATAAAGATCCCGGAGATGAGCACTATGTTCGCAGACACCATCCTGATCGTGTTCATATCCGTGTGCACGGCTCTGCTAGCCGAAGGTAGGCTAACGGGTGTGTTATCTGGCAGAGAAGCTCACCGGTGCCGGGCTACGGGGTACAGCGGGGTTGAATACGGACTGCAAGGTTCGGCCTGTAGATAGGATTGGCTCAAGGTCGGCCCAGCTGTATAGCTCGGCTTTGGTGTTCATCTTAATTGTTTGGGATATTTACGGAGGTTTCTTGTATGATGACTTTGAAGGCCAGTTCATAGACACGTAATTTCGTGGTTTTTAAAGTACAAACTTGATTAAAAAAAAACGTTTGAATGTTGCTATTGCCTTTGTGAGCATAAATTAAAACGTATTTACTTATAGTTTTTTTTTAATTTTATTTTACCTCCGTTTTATGCACCTATACAGATACGTGAAAATACATGGAAATAATCTGTGTCGGTGCGGATGGTCTCATTACTTTCCTATATAGGGAAACTTAAGTTATCGTTGTTTAAGTAGTTGAATGAAGCTGAAACTACAAGATTTGTGTAGTGTCTTACCCTTTAAATGTATCCCATCAAATGTAACATTTAATCCGTGTTAAGCCGTCGCTGCTGTCAAGGGCACCTGTAAGCGTATGTGGGTATCCGCCTCCATGCAGGTGCCTTATAGATAAGGCTGTCCGACATATATTATTTCATTAAAAAATATATAGTAATTTTCTCTCATTGACAAATAGACTCATCGAAGTTTATAATAAACCGCCAGTAACGAGCCACCAAGGTGCAACAGTGAAACTACAATTAGCGCTTTCAGACATTGTAACGATGTGAATCGTTAAAAAATGCGTTGTCTTAATAAAAACTTAATTGAGTATTTGTGTACTGTGTAGCATTGTTGAATTGTACACAGTTCAATCATTTAATTTGTACAGTACTGTACTTGTAAAAGCGTTTGAAACAGCTGTGCTGTATTTTGAAATAGTCAATAAAATTAAGCATATAGCGACGCTGTCCGTTTTATTGCCTTATATTCATGTAATACATATACAAATGTCAATTAAATGGTAATATGCAGGAGACATGTCACTCAGACATATGTAATCACTGTTTGCGACTTCCACTGCATCTGTATTCAGTCCAATCACATGCTCATTTCCATTTGCCCAATAGAGGGCAGTAGTAAGTTGTAGACCAGCACGCTGAATATCACGCACAACCATGACCGGCTGGTGCGTTCGCGTCATGGTAATATAAGCATAATTTGTCCAACTTTCAAACAAAAATGGAAATCATTTACTGTTGAATAGTTTGAATAATTGTTTAAACACAGACTTCATAAACTGCAAATCTGGCTATGTGACTTACATTTATTTTCTAATGTAAAAGAGCTTGTTTAAAACAAGAACGTGTTTCATATGTTTCTAGTTTATTCATGTTGATTTTTTTTTTCATGTTGATTCTGATATGCAAAAAAGTTTTTTTCTTTGAAAAAAAAACACCACCCAGAGATACTGCAAAAAGAAAATACACAGCTGCTTTACACATGCCTTTCAAAAATGTATTCTGAATACATTACTACTTATGTAATGTAACGAAATACATTACTGAATGTGTTTAGGGTAATGTATTCATATTCAGCCATCAGTATTTTTTCAAAGTATTATATACAGTGACATCTCCATGAGCTGTTGAGCAGAGCACAATAAAATCAGTAATTCAGTCTAACAATACATTTATTCTTTTTTTTTTTTTACAACTACCCAATATTGTTGCATATTCATTACATATGACAATGTTGCATCGAAGTCAGGACTACCCCTAACTCTTCCTTTGTGCATGCGGCCAGCCTGTCAGCGTTTTACGCAAGTGAGCAGCTGAAAACTGCGCATGTTCAGCGCTGTTTCAGTAATGAGCTGTGGGGCTTGAGCAGGATGGTCTCTCCGTATTGATGCATATTGTGATGCCCAAAAGTTAGTAATATGTATAAATTTGGCGTATCCTCATGCTTAATAAGTTTGGTTAGCGGAGCACGCCACAAGCAATTCGCCCTGAAGACGCAATGAAGGAAGGGACAGCAGTCACAACATCTTTAAAAAGAGGATATACTCTGGTTAAACAAGGTAAAAAGATGTTGGTGGTGTGGCGGTACTTTTTGGAGATTAGAGTCTGACGTGTTTTTTTTTTTTTTTTTTTTTTGTAAATATGTTTTTCATTTTTAAGTTCACAAGTTTACTTTTATTTAGTGTCTGTTTTCATGATAACTATTCCAATGCACACGCTGGTACCGTCAGTTCACGTAGAATAAGCCCAGATTTTAGCCTAAACATTTTCACAAACGCATTCAGTGGAGATTCTAATGTAGCAGGCAGACAACTTTACGGCTTTAATAATAAGGGTATTTAGCAGCTACAAGGACAAAAGATAAAAGCTCTCTGTAGTGATGGTAATTTAATAAACATGAATAAACAGCACTTTGGGTGGTTTTGCCTACTCTGGCAGTCCATTGGCCACAATAGCGCCTGTATGTTTCCTTTTCAGTTGCTCGTGCATAGCGCTGATATGCCATCACACTTTGCGCAGTGTAAAATCACCTTTTTTATGATATTTTGATTACATTGTAATCAAAAACATTTGTTATAATGATTTGAAACATTTTAGAAATCATAAAAGTAATTTTATTAACATAATAAAAGACAATTCAAATATTGATGTTGATGCATTTTCAGTATCAACGTTCTTGACTAATCACAGCGACACAAAATGTGACGTTTATGTTTTGCTATGTGGGGCTTCATATGTTTTGTTGCTCTGGAGCCTGATGCCCAGCTGCCGTGGCGTGTCTGAGATGGGTTACATTTGGCTTGCTAGCCAGCATGCATGTAGCATCTAATGTTACTTGCTGTCAGCTTCATCTTTCTTATATGTGGCTGAATTTCAGGGTTTTTCATTTAGTTTAAGTCCAAAGTAGCCTCTGATTATTTAAATCGTACCTGAGATCCATGCTGAGTTTTGAGCTGTTTAAGATGTCTTAAAGCAGGTAAAAGGTAGGCAGAGATTGGTGCCGGGATGGATCGATGAAACTCCTTGGTTTAAAACCATTAATGATATTAAAAGAGTGAAATGTACTTTTATTGATATTAAATGTATAGGGAGTTGACAAGAAATAGGAGCAATCTTTTTACAGACTTCCGAAAACCAAACAAGTATTGGATGTAGGGATGGCTCGATACCACAATTTTGACTTCGGTACGATACTAGGATCTAATACCTTGGTATCGATACCATAAGTAAAAAAAGGAAACAGGCAAATATAGGTGAATTGAAAACAGTTTTATTAAACACAGTGCTTGAAACTCTATGAACA
>JABFEB020000033.1:17696267-17709392 GCA_019775895.2 Stomatorhinus ivindoensis
CAAACGCACACACAGACCGGCTTGAAAACACACAGATTCAGTGAGTTTTCTGCGAGTTCGGAAGATGGCACGCCACATAGCCGAGGAAGCTCTTCAGATGATTCTGGACAGTGAGGAAGAATATACTTTTTCCTCAGAAGAAGACTTTCAGCCGTCTCAGTCTCCGCGAAAATCTTTTTGAAATACGTCACTAAAATGAACTGAAACTCCGTGAATACTGCACAGACAGACATGAGAAATATATCTATAGAAAGCTTAAAGTGTCTACTTTTAAATGATCCTAGTCACAGTGAAAACAAATAATTTGTTTTTATGTAATCCGTATGAAAGTAAGGAGTGGTACAGATTCTCCTGTATCGGCTCATTACAGCTAATGTGCTCCCGCCTCCCTGCGTGCACGCTGTTCATATGGAAATTTCATTATGCAGGCCTTTGTCTTCTCAGGTGTGAATCACTGCATTAGTAATGATAGTCCACGCCTTCTTGCATAGACCCTTTACACGCAAAAAGTGACTTAAAAAGTGTTAATCACTATATTGTTTTCTGTGAGCAAGTAAACAAGATCATTTTCACATCATTTTGAAGCAAAAACACTAGTCCACCAGCCCAGTTCTCAAAAGTCTTGTGAACAAATGTTCTGTATGAGTTTCATGGCCTTATTTCAGCTACTTTTATTTTCACAAAACTTACTAACCACGCATAATATTTTTTTCCTAAAAAATGCAAACACATACATTCATTTTGGTCACGTATTATTGTAGAACAGTTTGTGCTGATTACAAGAAAAATACAGGTTGGTCAATAATATATTATAAGTAGCAAACTTATAATATAATAATATATTATAAGTCCAAACATCCCAAGGGTCCCAAAATCACTTCGGACTCCAGAGGGTTAACAGCATACGAGAGTGTTTTGTATTGAGTGGACGCAACAATTTTAATTCAAAAGTCTGTTTATTGGGAGAATGAATGAAGCCAAATGAAGCCTGAATCCCGTCACAAGTGCCTATTTTCGATCCCTGATGATCACGCAAGATTTACCGAGGGTTACTCGGGGACCCCATGCAAGATTTACCAAAGGGGACACAGGACCCCCCCGCGTCGGCAAAATCTATCAAGGACACCCTGTCCTGCCGAGCATCCACTTATCAAAAAGTCTCTCTGTATATCCTTCACACAATATACTAAGCACCTTTGTAACCCTGTTCGTAATCTGAATTCGTAATTTAATTAATCGGTCAATCGATGGACAAAGTGCTTCACTGAAGGAAATGTGATACCAAATATGTACACGAGATGGGACAGGAATCTCGAACTGACAAGCAAGACTCAAGCATGTCTGTTAAGAAAAATCTTAATATTTTGTGACAGTTAAAATAGCACACGCTGATAGTGTATTACTCAAGACCTGCACGTAATATGATGAATAAGCGAAAACAGTTAATTACACTTCAAATTGCACAACATTATGGAAACAAACTTTGCGAAATAGGGGCTAGCAAAAAGTATTGCGTTTCCTGAAAAACGTAAACGCCTGGCACATCAATATTTCTGCGCAAACTAGTGAAACATCTTTAAAAATGTGAACTGATTATCAAGACACGTATCTCCTTCGATGCAGCTTGGAATAGAAACCGTTATAAGAATAACAACAAGAAAGCCAATACATGAGACGCCTCACTTGAGGAAATGGTTTTCACACAAGCCCTACCTACGGCGTTTTACCAGGCACAAAGGGTGAGTTTCTACTTAGTTAAATTTAAACTTGGGACGCGATCGTTGAGTGTTTATTCCAGAGGACTGTTGTAAGTACTTTGGACGGTTGTGCTTAGATACCCGATGTCTTGGCTTTCTTTCAAGAAACGTATTTGCCTGGCTACAAATGAGAAAAATGGCTGCGGACTGCTTATTCTTCAACTGAAAGCTAAATAAAATCGTATTTGTTGTTTTAAATAGCCAGAATGTTAACTGCTTGTATATTGTGAGTCGCAATGCTGTCCGAACTATTAAGCTTGACTTTCTCGGTTTAGAAAAAACGCTTTAACTATAGTAACTTGCAAAAATATTGACTTAAACCCGTTTTAAAAACTGTACATTTACACGTTTGCAGTGTCGTGTTTAGCAGTTTTTGCTGGACATTAGGAAATTCGGAATATGTGAAATTTCATTTAAATCACACACAATATTTTGTGTCGAGCACGGTAAAGCATTCTTTACCCGACTTATTTCATGATGACACATTTATGCAAGTATCTAGTTCACTGGATGGAGAAGAGTGGTAAATATAATATTGTGTTTTAGAAATCTGTTGTTGCAATGGTCTGAACAAGACGCTGCCTTGACCAGGTGCCTTGCCCGGAAGCCGACGATTGTGAAAATGGCCCAGCTACTTCGCTCTCCCCTGGTCTCCGACGCCGCCATCCGCAGCGCCTCTACTGGGACGCTGGAGGTGAAGGAGCCGCTGAACTTCTGGGGCGGCGGCCGCGTGAAGCCGCGGAGTTCCAGCAACGCGGAGCCCGTGTACGAGCCCGCGACCGGTGCGTGTTTCCCTGATTTATTAGTGTCTGTGCCCCGAGAGTCTTGTTGGGATTCCTTAATAAATAACATTGCATTAAACGAGTTGCTTGTAACACATCTCATTGTCGAATTATTGTGTTTTTGTTTGTTTAAGACGTTACTCCAAACTTAAAATTCGCACATAGTGGCCATTTCCGTGGCCTTATCTATCCAGTTAACAAAATTGCTAATTCTCCGTGCGCCTGCATGATTCGATTTTTTTTTACTATCTACAATGCTAATTTCAGATACATATAGTTCTATATATATGTACTTTTACTAGTAAAAATATATACAGTTATATTCCTTTTGACTTGGGTTGTATTTTTACCTCGCGTACATATTCTAAAAAAAATTTTACTAGTAGAAAGTCATTGTAGACCATATATAATTCAATTTTTACTAGTAAGAACTCCTACTGTATAGCCTATATGGAATTACATTTTGACTAGTAAGAATCGCAGGTCCAGATATCTATAACTGAATTTTAATAATAAAAATTTCATTACGGATCTATAGTTACCCGGTACAGATCTGGAATTCACATTTTTCATCATCGTTACATGGCGATCATTTTACTGTTTTATTCTCTCTTGGCCATGCGGGGTCCTAAAAGTGGTGAGGCTTGAGACTGGCGAATTGGTCTGCGAGTGCCATCTGCAGCCAGAACACGATCTGTGCACACGCTGAAAAGTGTGATTTGGTTTTTATGGCACTTACATCTTATCACGTTTATCACGCTACATGACAGATCCTTTTATCTATTTAGTTAAAGACTAACGGGAGGAGCTTTCCCTCCTCACTTCCAACACCATTGACATTTTTTTTTAAGTAAACCCTTTGAAGAGCACACAGATAACTCATCTCTGTCTACAGGACGTGTTCTGTGCCAGATGGTGCCTTGTGTTGATGAGGAAGTTGACCAGGCCATAAAAAGTGCCCATTCAGCTTACTTGAAGTGGAGTAAGATGTCTGGTATGGAAAGGGCCCGTGTGATGCTGGAGGCTGCTCGAATTATCAGGGTAAGAGGCCTGGGCCGCAGCTGGACATCTTTGTACTTGTTGTTGCAGTTTTCATTCCTGCCATGTAACGGTGCCAGTCAAAAGTTCGCATGCACCTACCCATAGAAATAAAGGCTGATTTTCACTATTCTTTACCTTTAGAATAAATACAAAGACATCAAAACTATTTAAAACAAACCTATATGGACGTATGCACTGACCAAAAAAGTATTAAAGCAAGAAAAAAAATGTTTGAGGGTGCAGCTGTGTGGGTTGGGACTCAGAAGGTTGCCAGTTCAAATCCCTAGGTTGGCTGAGTGATCGCACCATTGGGCCCTTGAGCGAGGCCCTTTACCCCAATTGCTCCAGATACTGGCTGAGCCTACCGTCTCCCCTATGCCAGTTCCATGAGGCGGCGCCCTGGGATGCTTTCCCAGCTCTCCTGAAGGAGGTCTCTCATATATGCTGAGCTCTCATTGGCTGCTTTTCCTTCACACTCTGATCAAACCACTCAAAACAATTTCTATGGTGTTTAGGTCAGGTGGCCAGATCATGCAACAGTATCACACTGTAGGCGGCTTGGCGTGTCCAAACTTTCGATTGGTACAGTAGTACAACTCATACTAAATCTGTTATATCATTATAGGGTGCTTTTCTACCACACCAGGTACTGTACTTTTGGTCCGTAATATATTACAGTCATTTTTCGAATTCAGTACAAATTCCCCCACCTCACGCTGTGATGTCATTCAGCACCAGTACCAGGTTTTTATACCAGTGGAAACCAGCACCTTGAACTACTGTACGTTTTTGGTACTTAAACCAGTTTTGAAAATGTCAACTTCGGTAGTTTCTGTGAAGTGTGGAGGGGCATCAGTTAGAGATCCTGAATGACTTGTCTGAAACGGTCAGGATTTTATATTAAAAGCAAATTTACTGCCACCTACTGGCAGAAATGTTTCAGAATAACCCTATTAGATAACACCGTTTAAAAGCCATAACCTTTCCCTCTGCCCCAGCAACACAAGCCCATAAAGATTATAGCTTGTTAACTTGATATGGTGCTGGTGTGTTTTTATGGATATATATTCATAAAAATCCTCCAAATCAGGAGTGGGGAATCTTTTTCATAAAGGCCCATTTCAGTTTTCATAACATACTATGCATGTTATAGGGCTGGCAGATGTGTGATGTTATTACCAACATCCTACACATGCAATTTTCACATAGCTAGTCAGCTAGATTGCGATCAGGCTTTTTCTTACCTTCAGCGCAGGAAGTTAGGGTTCGCAAAAACATATGACTCTGTCATAAGAAAGAAAAACTCATTAAGTTTAGCAATTTTAATTATCATTCCTTTTCACGATTATCTAGTGTATGTTTAAAAATCATTTTAAAGTTTACCTCTGCTGCTTTTGTGTGATCCTGGGACAATTTGAATTATTTTCATTTTTGCTGTTTAGATTGCTCCTGGACAGGATTGTAAGAGATAAAAAAAACTCCTTTTTTGTTTTAGAGATGGGCGATCCACATTTTTTCAGTTCCGATCCGATTCTGATACACAACAGCCAATACCGATTCCTATACAAAAGCTCTTTTACTTTGTTATACTTTATATATTATTAAGGCATTTGCACTTCAATATGAATATCTTCAAAGCAAGTATACACAAGTGGCGAATGCTTTACATTTTAACAGTTTTTCTTCCGTTGGCGTCAGCGCAGTTACACTTTTGTTGCGATGGCAGCCCCTCGTTTCAAAAGCTGCAGCGAGTTCGTCAAACAGTCCGATTAAATTAGCGACTCCCAAATTATGCATTGCTTGGTTTTGTCTCGCAGTTGCGTGCGCTTTGTTAAATGGGATTGTCCATTAAACGCTACCTCACTTAAACGCTATTCCCACCACAAAACTTTATTTTACATAGATTGCAAATCGCCGTGCTCCTGGTTTCTGTTAAAAGCTTACAATACTCCCAGATCGTCACGTCTTATCTTACGCTCCTCGTACTGCTAAGGGTATGCGCATGACGTCACAGCAGGCGGAAGTCACTGTATTCACACCCATTGAGTAGCAAAAAGACTGAGGTGTAGCAATAGCGTTCAATTTGAATGCCGCAAAAACACATGTAAAATGGGTAAGAGCTGTCGTGCGATTGTTTGCCAAAAACTGAATAAGTAAGTAATAGGACGTGGATCGGTCACGCATGGCCGATACCCGATCCGTCAAATAGGTCTGGATCGGCGCCGATACCGATCCGAATATCGGTACATCTCTATTTTGTTTGACAAATACTCCAATATTTATTACAATAAAATCACATAGCAATACTTAGAAATTTCCCAATACTGTGTTGTCCTGCTGTATTATACAAAATACTTTATTTCTTTTCATGCTGTCCTGATCTCTGGTTTTTCTGATCAGATCGCAGTTATGGCTTGGGTCACTTTATTTGTCCATGCATCCATTATTATATAATTATTATTATTTATTTATTTAGTTTCCGGTTATCTGATTTTGCAACTACAACAGCGGTTGAATTGCATTTCAGTGGCAGGCTATTTGCATAACCAATCGACCAAGACAGCATTTCAAGCCCTAAAGTACCGAAATACCAAAAAAGTATCCATTGGCACCTTTGGTACTGGATTTTTTTGTATGGCTATTTGTTACCCTGATTGAATGGCCAGTTAAGTGTTTCCTTTCTGTTGTCAGAAGTTGATATGCCGGTTCTGGATCAATCATATGTTTGGCACAATCATGTTTTGTTTGGTTTCCTTTTGCAGTTTGAGTGCAATAAATGTTTAAATTTGAAGAAATAAAAACATTACAGAGAATCGTACTCTCAGTTCTAAGCAAAACAAAGAATGGGGCAGCCCTAGCGTAGGGTAATATTTTTAATACCAACATTGCATGTTGTGCACATACAATTCTTACATCACTAGTGAGCCAGATTAAGATCAGAATTTTTCATACCTTCATGCTGTACATACATATTGCAGGGGATTAAAGTTTCACAAAAACATTTTTACTGTCATAGGGGAAAAAAACCTTTGTTAGCTTTGTGATTTTAAAGGTTATTCCTTTCAAGATTATGTAATTTATGTTTAATAATCAGTTTAAAGTTCACCTCCGATGTTTCACCACGTTTTCATGGTGGTTCCCCCACAGTTTACTTTGGCTTTACATGTATTACAAATTGCAAGCTTTGTGTCATCTTCACTCACAGTGAAGAACTTACACGCCAAAGACATGTTAGCGTGTGGCTTTGAGCCTCAGATTCTAAACATGTGGTGCTGTATGTGTTATACTATGACAGTCATCCTATACTTAGATTAAAAAAAAAATCTGAATACATCACCTTGATTCAGTATATCATGATACATATTCTATCAGCAGATTTATCCCAAAACACTGCTGTGCTATTTTATGTTATTGTCTTTAATCACTTGGAAAAAAGTAATTGCTGTCCAGAGTTTTCTATTTTTGAGTTGCCTTTTTGTGTTCATGGAATGCCTTGTAGGCTGGATCAAACTGTCTTGAGGCCGGACGTTTCCCACCCCTGCTCTAAACGGAGCTCTGCCACGCTCACATTGTGGCATCAATGTTCACAGGAACGGAGGGATGACATTGCCAAGGTGGAGGTGATCAACAACGGCAAGTCCATCACAGAGGCAAAGGTAGACATCGATATTGCCTGGACGTGCATCGAGTACTATGCCGGCATAGCTGGGACGCTGGCAGGTGGGTGTAAACTACTGGCTGCTTTTGATAAACAATCTGGGCTCAATTTCTAACCTACCTTTGTAGGGTTTGCATCGTGGTGAACTGGTGCATCTAAATTACCTGTGTGTGTGTTTGCTTGCACAATTGTGATATGGATGATTTAATTTGAACAGACTGAAAAGGCACTGCTGTCACAAGGTTTACTTACAGTATGAAAGATTTCAGAAGCCACACAGAAGTTACTACCTGACCTAAAGTGTAAAGGGGAAACTCCCATCCAGTTATTAAGTATAGCCACATCTATTACTAACGGGTACATAAAATCAAGCACACAGCCCTGCAAGCTCCATAGGCACGCTGTGTTCACAGAAAGACCTGGGGCACTTGCTTAATTCTGTAAAAATGTTGCTGATTTATTGGTTTTATAAAAAAAAGTCCATTGACAAGCAAAGTTTATATCTGCAGACATTTTCTGTTTAAGTGTCATAATTTTCTGCACTGACTCATTCAGTTCTATTCTTACCGCTTTGCTATTAATTCCAGCTGTAGCCATTAGCTCCCAAGAGGACCATAAACACAAATGATTGGTGTTTTATGTTCTCGCAAAAGTGTTACTAATTAAAAACATCCAATGAGCCTGCTTGACAATAAACTCAGAAGAGCTCTTTTAAAACTATAATTTGGTTTTCAATTTATTTATCCACATTTATTATTTTTGCGATTTGAAATGTGAACTAAAGATTGTTTCTAACGTGACATATACTTTTTTGTTATTGAAACTTAGCATTTTTCAATCATTATGTTATCAATACAATTTCTACTGAATTTAGCGAATGTCCCACGACTTTCTGTGAGCCCTGTACATTGGGTTGTACGGAGGTGCTCAGTGATTTTGAACAAGGTACCACCATAGGATGCAACACCATTGCAACAAACCAGTTTCTGCTCCGTCGCACCTGACTCAGCTGTTATTCCTGTTACTGTAAAAAGCAGGCATCCGCAGCTGCACCATGAAGAGAGAGGCAACCTAAGTTAGCGGAGCTGGACTGCAGAGTGGCCTGTAAAAATCACCTGTCCTTGGTTGAGTCACTAACCGCAGGGCTCCACACTGCCTGAGGAAATGTTGTCCATTAGGAGCTTTATGGACTGGGTTTTCACTGCAGAGCAGCTCTACAACGCCCAGCATTGCACAATAGCAAGTGTGATGCATGTTGCCAGTGGAAGTGACTCATCTGGAGTGATGGGTCACACCCTGCTATCTGTCGCTCTGTCAGGTGTTGACTGCGGCAGGGAGAAACCTGCCCGCCTGGGTATTTGGTGCCACCTGTGATTTTCATAATGGCTCTTATTCCACAGATGGTTGGCAGAAGTCACGATGTTGAACCAGAATCGTGGTGTCCCCCCTCCCCCCCCACCCATGACAATTCCAGTGTCTCTGAACTTGATTGGCCTGCACTGAGCCCTGACCTCAATCTCATTGATTACTGTTCGGATGAGCCGTGAGCCAGGCCTTCTCACCCGACATCGGTGCCTGACCTTACTAATGTTCTTCTGGCTGAATGGGCTTAATCCTACAACCATGCTACAAAATCTAATGGAGAACCTTCACAGAAGAGCGGAAGAGTAGAGGTCGTTATAGCAGCTAAAGGGGTACCAGTTTAATATTGGTGTGCATGGTTTTGTAATGCGATGTTCAGCAAATACATTTTTGTGATGGTAAGGTGCCCACATTGGTACTGCTCATTGGCTGGTAGTTTTTATGAATTTTATTCCTTATGATCTTCTCAGGCCAGCATGTCCAGCTTCCTGGTAGCTGCTTCGCTTACACCCGGCGTGAGCCCCTGGGAGTCTGCGTCGGGATCGGTGCCTGGAACTACCCCTTCCAGATAGCTGCCTGGAAGTCGGCCCCTGCCCTCGCCTGTGGTACTGGCCTTCCCGTGTTACACGCACGTGTACATGTGTCACTATTGTGAGCATTGAGACTGAAGGCAAAGAAAAAATCGACAATGTCATTTTAAATCGGGCAACACGTAGAACAGCTATATGGGAGCTTTTGTTGCTGGACCCTAACCTACATCCCTGTCTTGTTGGGGGGATGCGTCAGAAGTGTCACCCTGTTGGATTTCTGTGCCTTCTGTGGCTGTAGACACACATTTATTCTGGTTGTTGCCAGTAAATGCCTCTGTTTTTGGGCTCCCGGTCGACCATGAACCGTGATCTTTCCTGGTGCTCCCGTCAGGTAATGCGATGGTGTTCAAGCCCTCGCCCATGACCCCGGTGACTGCTGTCATGTTGGCGGAGATCTATGCCGAGGCAGGAGTTCCGGAGGGGCTCTTCAACGTGGTTCAGGGAGGGGCAGAGACTGGCACCCTGCTCTGCCACCACCCCATGGTGGCCAAGGTCTCCTTCACTGGTAGCGTGCCCACAGGCAAGAAGGTGCGAAAACCAAAGCGTCTGGCGACTGCTCTGTAAATGACGCTTAGCTGGCAAAGTTACGGAGAGCGCTACGGTAGGTAACCTGCTGTAACGCGGGGACCCCCCGTTTCCTCAGATCATGGAGATGTCGGCAAAGGGAGTGAAGCCGGTAACCCTCGAGCTGGGAGGGAAATCCCCACTGATCATCTTCCAGGATAGCGAGCTGGAGAACGCGGTGAAAGGGGCCCTTATGGCTAACTTCATGACCCAGGGAGAGGTATGTCATTTTCCCAGTGCTTCTGCGATGTCTTGTAGGTTCAATGCCTTGCATGCAAGGCCAGCATGATGCATCATTGCAGCATCGTTGTTGTGATAAATGAAATGGGTCACTTTTTTTGCTGTTTGATACAGAAGGAAATCACACATGCTTCTCTTTTTCCATCAGGACCGTGATAGCTGCTTGGACAATAATAAATTACGCTAAAGCATTTTCATTCTCTCATAGGGAACAAAATGGAGCAAGGCCTGCTGCAGGCCTACCCACTGTCCCCACTGCAGGCCTTCTTACTAGAAAGAAAGATCTGAGAAATTGTCTTTCTCCAGGTCTGCTGTAATGGGACCAGAGTCTTTGTCCAGAAGGACATCCTGCCGAAGTTCCTGGAGGAGGTGGTGAAGAGAACCAAAGCCATCCCCTTAGGGGATCCCCTTCTGGACGGTACGCGCATGGGAGCCCTCATCAGCCGGCCTCACCGAGACAGGGTGCTGGGCTTCATCAACCAGGCCAAGAAAGAGGTACATCAGAGGCTATCACTCCCAGACCATGATGATCATGAATCCTTCCTGTAGCAATGCATTTCGATAGCCACCATCGAGTGTGTGCGTGTGTGTGTGTGGGGGGGGGGGGGAGGAAAAACTGTTCATCCTTCTGCTTCCAGGGGGCCAGAGTGTTGTGCGGGGGAGAGCCCCATGTGCCTGCCGACCCCAAACTCAAGGGAGGCTACTTTGTGTCTCCATGTGTACTGGGTAAGTCTGTCCTGTAGCCAGTTTAAGACTTCCTGTGTATTTCAGTAAATATTCTGCATATATAACTGGACATAATGAGTTACTTCAGAATTTATTTACAATTCATTTGTAATTACTGTGGTAATTCGTCTAATCATGTGTACACGTAAATAAAATAAAAATAAAAAGTAGGGTTCCAGTGGTAATATAGCATTAAAGTTTTTGGCTACATGTGGGGCGCCGTGTGGCTCTTTAAGTAAACTGTGATCGGCTCCTGGTCTGCAGAGTGATGTCACCATTGGACCTTTAAGCAGAGCCCCCACTGGTCACATACGCTATATTGGCAAAAGTATTGGGACACGCCTCCAAATCATTGAATTCGAGTGTTCCAATCACTTCCATAGCCACAGGCTTATATAGGTATATAATGAAGCAGCTAGGCATGCAGACCGCTTCTACAAACATTTGTGAAAGAATGGGTCGCTCTCAGGAGCTCAGTGAATTCAAGCGTGGTACCGTGATAGGATGCCACCTGTGCAATAAGTCCATTTGTGAAATTTCCTCGCTGCTAAATAGTCCATGGTCAGCTGTTAGTGGTGTTATAACAAAGTGGAAGCGAATGGGAACAACAGCACCTCAGCCACGATGTAGTAGGTCACGTAAAATCACAGAGCGGGGACCTGGCATGCTGAGGCGCACAGTGTGCAGAAGACGCCAACTGTCTGCAGAGTCGATAGCTACAGACCTCCAAACTTCATGTGGCCTTCAGATTAGCTCAAGTACAGCCCGTAGAGAACTTCATGGAATGGGTCTCCATGGCCGAGTAGCTGCATCCAAGCCTTACATCACCAAGTGCAACGCAAAGCGTCGGATGCAGTGGTGTAAAGCACACTGCCACTGGACTCCAGAGCAATGGAAACGTGTTCTCTGGAGTGATGAATCATGCTTCTCTGTCTGGCATCCGATGGACAAGTCTGAGTTTGGCAGTTGCCAAACAGTACTTTCCTGGCTGCATTGTGCCAAGTGTGGTGGTGGAGAGATTATGGTTTGGGGTTGTTTTTCAGAGGTTGGGCTTGGCCCCTTAATTGTAGTGAAGGGAACTCTTAATGCTGCAGCATTCAAAGCCATTTTGGACAATCTCATGCTACCATCTTTGTGGGAACAGTTTGGGGATGGTTCCTTCCTGTTCCAACATGACTGCACACCGGTGCACAAAGCAAGGTCCATAAGGACATGGATGGGTGAGTCTGGTGTGGAGGAACATGACTGGCCTGCACAGAGCCCTGACCCCAAACTCGACAGAACACCTTTGGGATGAATTAGCGCGGAGACTGTGAGCCAGGCCAACATCAGTGCCTGACCTCACAAATGCCCTCGTGGAAGAATGGTCCAAAATTCCCATAAACACACTCCTAAACCTTGTGGACAGCCTGCCTAGAAGAGGTGCAAATGGTGGACCAACTCCATATTAAAGCCTACGTATTAATAATGGGATGTCAAAGTTCATGTGTATGTACTGTAAAGGCAGATGTCCCAATACTTTTGGCAATATAGTGTATCTTTTAAAGGTGAACCACCGTAACATTATTCCTTATTATCATCACTGCACCAGCACTTGATATAAACATCACACCCTGTACCGCGCCCACATTCAGTCGATGCTATGAAGATAGCATGGTTTTTTTGTGCTGGTATCAACACACCCTAAGAATAGGTTTTCTGTACTACTTCATCAGTGTTCTGCCTTTGGTCCTGAACCCCAGATAACTGCACGGATGACATGACATGCGTGAAGGAGGAGATCTTTGGGCCGGTGATGTCTGTGCTGCCCTTTGACACAGAGGAGGAGGTTCTGCAGAGAGCCAACAACACCACCTTCGGCCTGGCCGCTGGAGTCTTCACCCGGTATGTCCGTCTCCGTGCCCCGAGTGTTCTGTTAACCCTCTACTGCACAGTCTTTCCCTCAAGCTAACAGAAAGTTTTTTAAGTTCTTAGTTTCCTAATAGGGGCTTTTGAATAATTTCAACCAATAAAGATGCTTAGAAACATGTCCAGGAACGGTCCAGTGAGGTATAGGAATCACTTGGCGCTTTTCCACTGCCACCAGGAACTAACCCATACCCGAGCTCTACCCGCTCTGACACAGTCCTGCTAAAGCATGGCCAAACCGAGCTGGTTGCATCATCATCTGATTGATCAAAATACACAGAGATCCTGGTGTTCTGCACATGGATTATCTGAACTGAAAAAGTGTATATTCTATATATTATATATATTTGTAGGGGGTGGCATGGTGGTGCAGTGGTTAGCACTGTTGCCTCACACCTCTGGGACCTGGGTTGAAGTCTTCGCCTGGGTTCCATGTGTGTGGAGTTTGCATGTTCTCCCTGTGTCGTCGTGGGGTTTCCTCCGGGTACTCCGGTTTC
>JABFEB020000033.1:17740434-17755858 GCA_019775895.2 Stomatorhinus ivindoensis
CGACCCCAAGACCGGTGAGTGAAGGATGTACGGCCCCATTTCCCCTCCATGGGCACCACAGGTGGCTGCCCTTCACTGCCATGTTTGCTGTCACTTATATATGTGTCTGTGTGTCATAGAGAGCAAGATGGAGTCAGCGAAAAGATAATTTTCCTTACAGTGGTCAATAAAATATTATAATTTCATTAAAATTGATTTTTACAGTTGTGGCATATGTACAGGACAGACATTGCTCAGAATCGTTTACCTATTTACAACCCATTGACATTGACACTGAATGAATATTGTGCAACTGATTATTTGCTACCAAATATGTAAGGCACCTGGACTGCCTGAGGTAAAATCAAATAAATCTATTTGTCTGCAAGTTCCTACCTTAAAAGGAAAATGGAGATTACACACGGTGATTAAATAAGGCGTGACTGGCACACCGGGGGCGTAGCTAGAAATTCTAGGCCCCTAACAAATTGTCACCACCCATAAAAATTTTCTATATAATTTAATATATTCAAGGGCCCTTGTAAGGTGCTGGACCCCATTTGGGGGGGGGGGGGGTGATTGTGTAATTGTGTATATTTTTCTCATCAGTGTCCCCAGCTCCATATATCTAGTTTGCATTCCTCAGGTTTGTGTTGGGTGGCTCTGCAGCTTAGAACTCTGGAGTGGGTATCAGAAGGTTGCCAGTTTCAATTCTGTCCTTGACAGAATAGACACATCTAACTTAATCTGTATTTTTGTGAATGTGTACACCAGTACTGCATAGACGAATTCCTAGTATATTTAAGTGGAATTGGCCTATAAAGTGAACTCTGATTCTGACATCTTATATTCAGTGTACATTGGTAGAACGGTTCACAGCGACACATGGTCCGTTACTCGTACAGTCGGTTACTCGCAAAGCCAAGCGCTTGTGTAATCACGGGGAGTGGAGGACTCAGATCCATATAGCGCGAGATCCAAAAAAACCGCAAAATATACATGCCTCGCGTATATATCGCCACCTAGAGGCGCAAAAAAACTATGAGCTATAACTGACGTATAGATAGATAGATAGATAGATAGATAGATAGATAGATAGATAAATTCTTTATTTGTCACATGTAGTTATAGCTGCTACAACATACAGTGAAATGCTTTTTCTGGCAAAAAGTTCCCCGGCTGTGCTATGCATACAAAAGAAATAAGTACCAATATCACAGAAAAGCAAAATAATATATAATACACATAAGTATACGTAACATTGCACTGTGAAAGTATAAATTGCACTGTATACAGATTGCACTGTGAAGATATAAATCTCACTGTAGGTGTGCCATAAAGTGCAGATATGCAAATATTTTATAAGTTATGGAACTGGATAACAGAAGGTTGTGTGTGTCATTGTCCGTTATGTGCTGTGGCTGAGGATTCTCACTGCATGCTTGTGGGTAAAACCTCCTCCTAACCCGAAAAGCTAAGCCTCCTGAATCACAAGGATAAAAGTGTCCTCCAATTTTAGGTTATTTATCTTTGGAGGAAATAACACATAACACATCTTAGATTTTTTCAAATTTATTTTTATTTTTAATTTCACAGCATGTCCTCTTCAGTGTACAACAGGAATAAATACGTTTACGTTTACTTACATCAGTGAAACTACAATGGACATAAATGAATGAATGGTCTCAGGAGGGTAGGATGCAATTACGTACCCTAGAAGTGCTTTTTTAGAATTAATATAAACCTTTTTAGACGCGCTCTCGTCAGGACTTTGAGAAGAATCAGGACACAGGTGGAGTAGAGAAGGGAGTGATTTCGGCACGAATCAAAGAAGTGATATAAGGTGGCAAGCGGCTGGGAGTGGGACAGATTCCATGGGTATAATTACGGAAGTGAAAGTAAACAAAAATTAGTTATTTATAGACGGAGGAGCATGTGAGCTGAATGGCATAACATCCTGTCCATATCACGACGAGCTATGCTGTGTTCGGGGAGACCAAAGCGGAGGGACAAGATCGAGTTAGTTCCTCAGGCTGTCCGTTTGCGGAACGGCGGCGAACGACTACTCACGCCACTAAGCCTTGTGTAGTGTCGCCACGCTGTTTCCGTCATTCCTCGCTTTACATCTCTCTGACCTATGCTACCTTATATATGTACAGATATTCATATTATTGCGTTATATTTTACCTTTTTTTAAAAATTTTTTTTGTAATTTTCACTTTAATTATATACACACAGATAAATTATTGCTTGATATTTTAACCATTTTATTTTGTTTATCTTATGACTTGTAATTTTTTATTTCTCGCTCTCTCTCACACAGACACAGTCTAATGTCTTTACGTTTGAGGACAAGCCAGGAAGCAGGTGGGAAAAAAGCATTTCACTACAGGCATGAAGAGTGTATTTCTGTATCCAGCTTGCCCCCACTCCCCCTTATCAGACACTTGAGAAAGTGGAAATGATTTCCAAAGCCAGAGGCGGTACTGTCTTCTGGAAATGTTTCAGATTTCCCCACCAAAATCATATTGTTGAAGATTGGACTATCACTGCTAAACTACGAGATGTTTAAACCTTTATTTTCCAATTAAAGATCCAGTTTTCACCTAACATGACTACATCTTGTCTGCTGCTACCTCACTCCTGAATTTATCTGTGATATTATTCAAAGAACTAGACTGCCATCTCTAATGGAAGCGCCAGGTTCACATACACAATGCTGGAGAAATGTACTTCAAATAATTTTTAAATAACATTATAATGAAATTCAAAATAATATTAAGATCTAACAATGCTGTATTTTAAGCCTAAAATAACTCCTGCCTTCTGGAAAGCCCTACCCAC
Organism: Stomatorhinus ivindoensis; assembly: GCA_019775895.2. Classification (NCBI taxonomy): domain Eukaryota; kingdom Metazoa; phylum Chordata; class Actinopteri; order Osteoglossiformes; family Mormyridae; genus Stomatorhinus; species Stomatorhinus ivindoensis. The sequence continues at coordinate 17,743,258 of JABFEB020000033.1, forward strand.
CTGGTTTAGAGACGGTTTCCTTCACCAGACCATTAGTCTGCTAAACCCATGACCAGCATCTATGCCCCCGTAGCATCATGTTGCTGTTATGATTCTACCTGCACTATATCTGCACTGTAGCCTTATTTATTTTTCTATACTGTGGTCCATTTTCCATGTTGTGCATACATATTTTTGGTACTCATTCCTACATTGCACTGCCTTGCCTTTTATTGCACAACTCCATCTGTCCCCTGCAACTGGAGCATGAGAATTTCACTGGTCCTCAGAACACATGTGTGAATCATGCATGGTGAAAGGTCACCTCACCACAAGTAAGGCGCCAAACTGGGAACATTCTTACAGAGGGAAACCATTTTAATTGTAAAAATAGCATCAGTAAGAGACATTGTAATGAAACAGCATGGCACAGCAGTTTCTGAAATGAAATTAGTCAGTACGGCAGTCTTCAATATCCAGGAACCACATTGCAACTCTACTTTTTATGCTGGTAAAACAGGGGAAGATGGCTTCCAACAGCAGAACTACATTCTGAAATGTAGGGGAATTCAGGCATTTATTTTTGCTTGGAGAAATATTCCTTGCTTTTCTGGATATCGGGCTTGATAGTGTCACTTCCGGGCTTCCAGCCAGCAGGACACACTGTCAAGCAATAAATAAGTACATTACAGTTCCCCTCACACCCTTCCTTTATGCAGAATCTGTTCTAATTTCATGGATACAGGCTCAAAGGGACATGACGTAAAATAACACTGGTCAAAAAAGTTTTACTTTCTTTTGGTCACACAAATCAAAACAGACATAGTATTTTTTGTGCGGAATTAAAATATCTAATTGGAATTTCCTTATCGCACAAGGATTTTGAGTGACATACAATAAAACTTTATGCTATATGTATATTTACAGTATATGTGTATGTAGAAGTGACTCATCTAAAAGGTATAAATGTATGATTTTGTACTTAGCCACAGGAACATCCCTCTTAATGGTCCAGCAGAAGTCAGCATACGGGGACTACGCTGGTCATTATATTGTTTTTTCATATTAGACAGAGAGCAGGATCCCTATCTCAAAATGTACAAACTGGCAAAACAGGCTTGCAGCACTTTGTGCCCAGGTAAGTATTAATCTTCACTAATAGAAATACAATAATTTTTCCTAAATTAAACTTTAATTGATCAATATACTCTTAATAAGGAATTATATACTATCAATTTGACCTAGAAATTATGCCACTCAAAAACTATGAATGATAGCAAAGTTCTCAGAGCATTTCTGAAATCAGCATTTTAAAAAGTACATAAAAGACACGCTTTGGCTGTCCTGTGACAAAATCTTTGTTGACCAGTGTATTTAAAGAAGAGGTGTGGCTTGGAGCCAAAGGTGTGTCCGTATCTCCGGTACCTTCTCCATGTTTATCCGTGAACTGGAAGGCCTGCACCAGGCGAAGTGTCTCATCCACAGACCGGCCCACGGGGAGGTCATTGATCGTGATCTGTCTCAGAATGCCCTTGTTGTCAATGATAAACAGACCACTGAGGATAAATGAGAAAAAGAAACACAGTCATTTTCACTACACAGGAAATCGCCATCAATTAGATACCCTGCCTAGGAATTCCAATAAAAAGTTTTGGACTACAGTGACAGAATCTCTAGGCAAGATCTGGGGCAGCGTGGGATAGCAGGTTTTACATCACAGCTACTGCACCATAAACCTCACCGAAAGGCAATGCCTTCATCCTCCTTCAGCACACCATAGGCCTGAGAGATGGAGCGCTGGGTGTCACCCACCAGCGGGATCTTCATTTGGCCAAGACCCCCCTCTTTGCGTGGTGTGTTTGTCCTGCAGCACAACAAATGCCAGCATATATAAAGACACAGCAGTTGCCAAGGAGGTGTCTTTGTAGTGTATGAATTGTGTCTGTTCATGTAACCCCTTACAACTACATCCAACTGAGTAATGTGATTACAGCATTTAGGCAAAAACAGCACACTGACACACACTGTGGGCAATTTGGTCACCGTTCGACCTGATCGCATGTTTTCAGACTTCGAGAGGAAACCTGCTTTAATGCAAGGAAGCATGAGGCAACACTGCTACTCATTATCTGGAACTCAATGATAATATAGTGAGCGGGTATTAACTAGACCTGGGCAATTAGAATATTAGCCTCCCAACAATAATCAAAATAAAAGTCGAGGTAAAGTGATTATTGTGCCACATCTCATTTTGCAATAGTGCTCCCATTCTGTGTTGTGTTATAAATCCAATGCACCCCTATCCAGCCCCTTTTTGTTTGTTTCTCAGCTGAGTTACATTTAGAGTTCAAGGAAATCCACTGTTAAAGCGTTATTTTGTAAAAAGTTATTTTTTAATTTCAATAAATGCAAATTCCAACACTGACCAAAATAATCGTGATTATGATCTTTGCCGTATTCAAGCAGCACTAGCATCTTCTTGAACTCGCAATGCTCTTTGATTTACATCAGCAGCAGACTAAACCAACGTACCAGGCAAGATGACAGAAGTGGGAGTCCACGGATGCCCCGATGACCTCACAGTTGATCTTCTTAAACTGATCTGCCGCATCACTGAAGGCGATGATCTCAGTGGGGCAAACAAACGTGAAGTCAAGTGGGTAGAAGAAGAAGACCACATATTTCCCTGCAGACACAGAAGCAACCATACCAACCACCATATCACGCAGTGCTCTAAACGATGTATCAATATTATATAGGCCTAACCATAAAATTAACAATAGATGGCTATCCTGGATAAGCAGTTAGGGAGGATCGATGGGTTATGAATAGAACACACTCTTTATTCTTAGGCATTAATATTAATGGAAAGGCAGTGCACAATCAATATAATAAAATTAATAAAAAATAACCAATAGTTTAACTCTAAAATTTACATTTTTCTGCCTCTGGTGAACAGAGCTGGCTTGCAATGAAATTTTAACATTTCTTCATCTCACGAGAAATCATGTTCAGAAAAGGAAGCTTTCACTTGTAAATACGCAGACTAAATTTGTGATATTAAGGGTACCTCTGTAGTCAGACAGCTTGATATCTTTAAATTGCCCCCCAGGCATCACAGCTTTGGCCGTAAAGTCTGGTGCAGGCTTGCCGATTTCAGCTTTGCCAGCAGACATGTTTATGTTTCCTGGAGGGGAAATGCAACAGTTAGGCCAAGCAATTAAACAGAAACAGAAAGTAAACTTTTATGTACGAACCTATGCGCTTTAAACTTCTTCAGCTAATAAATCGAACATTTTTACAGCAAATTGTGAAAGTTTTCACAAAGCTTAAGATAAGTTTACGTTGTTCCGCTATGATGAATGAGATTATATTGTGGAATATAAACAGAAAGTTCGCATTTCTAATACTGTTGATGGATTATTTGGCGTTATTCTAAGCCCTACTGCAAAAAATCATCATCGCGTGTTAATACATGCTAGATCGACATATAACTTTAAAATAGCAGCTGGTTTAAACTTGAAATACTCCGCTATAATCAGTTTTTCTTCCTTCTACTTGGACGCGTATCGCCATGATCGGTTGAGTAACAGAGCGAAGGTCACACTTTAAACGTGCTGTGAACTAACACGTACAAATCTCTGCCCGTGCCCAATACAAGTAGTTTGAATTCCAGATGAGACACTGGAGGATCAGCATGCCTTACAAAAAAATTATTACATTTATTACTCAACTCCTTTTTGTGTCTCAGGCCATCTTAACACAGCTGTCACGGCTAATACGTACATGACTCACAATATAAAATCGTTCCTAGTTCGTCTGTACTTCGCACAGTGCAGCCACAGCAATACCGAAGAAAAAACTAGCACGAGCTACTTACTGATGAGACCTTGCGGAAAATAGATTGCAGATGCAACTAGACAGTAAACCGGGGTAGAAAGTTCATATTCAGACTGATAAAATCTATATCCGCCCACTTTACCAAGAAGACTGGCCCAGATTTAACCGCCCCACTCCCCACTCCGCCTGAATTCAGCTAGAACATGGTTACTGATCTACTGGGAGTATTTCTACCAGGATGACTTGCATTTTTCTAAACAATGAATGAAACACTGTAGGACAGTTTGATATTTGAGGGGAGTGGGGGACAACTCAATTTAAATAAAAATGTATATTTATGGGGGTGCTGAATTAATCCAAATCAAATACTGAGAGCAATATATCCTCCCATACCACTCAGTTTCTACACTCCTGTTTGGGTGACTTTTGCACCCAATCTATTTTTGTTGCATATTGGGCAAAGGCAATTTTACAACTGAAATAAAATGATATTATTTAAAAAAATATATATTCCTGAGATACAGTTAAGGTACATATTCAAGCAAAGTCATATTAATGGGATTTGTCACTGTTTCACAGTCATGACATGGTTAAATTGGTCATTTGTACTAAAATATACTGTTTTAGGCCTTGTTTGAAAATATGTAGACGTGCAGGCTATGTAACAGTCACTTTTATTTACTGCAATCAAAAATACAGATAAACCACAGGGATCCCTGAGGGAAAGTGCTAAATTCCTCTCACTGTTTCTCATTACGGACATGCAGCTTATACCTTGCAGAAGCGCAGGGTGAACCCTGGCAGACTGGGCCCCACCCCATCATGGGAAACATGGAACAGATAGTAATCATAAGTGTAGACAATCATGTCATCCAAGGGCCCCAGATAAGTTAATCTGCCCTTGTTGCAGAATACAAGCTTCCCAGATCCTGGGTGGCTGTTGTTGGACCAGGAAGAAGTTTTGTTGAGATGATGGTCACACTCCTTTGCCATGAGACTGGGGTGAGAAGCTTTAACTGGGATTTCAAGTCCAATTCAAGGAGAAAGCTATAGGCCTGGGAATGACTCCTTGGAATTGGACCAATTAGCACTGGCACAAGGCTTGGGGCAAAGTGATTTTTCTGATCTTGGGACCAAGGCACTCATGGTGTGAAAATATGCCGTCTGGTGAAATTCCTTCTCCACTCCTGCCCTGGCCCTTCAAGGCTGAATAAAAAAGGCAGTAATTCAAACAAAAGAAGACCAGCAGCTTTGGACTTTGGAATCACATGTAACTGGAGAGCTGGATGGTGGCACAAAGGAGAAGGTTGGCAATGCAGCCTGAGCACACACTCACACACAGGGGATTCTTGATGAGAGTTATTTTTAAATATACATGCACTATTATTGGTCATGCAACAAGACATTTGTGACAATTTTACGTCTTATGTAGAATCTACTTGATGTGCACAATAGCATTATAAAAGTGGGTTTTATTATTCACCAGCTTGGGGAGCAATAAATATTCAGTTCATACCACAAAAAAACCATGTGAAGCTCCAAATGCGTGTTACATGTATGATCAAATTTAAACTACCAGCAGACAATTCACACAAATGCATCTGAAATTAGTCAAAGGGCCTCATTCCCGCAGCCATGTCATAGTCAAGGACTTATATACTTCCACCAGAGGGCACATATTATTAATTAGAGAATAGTATTTACCATCAGGCACTCTTATAAACCAGGGCCTGAATACCTTTGATTGTGACTCATGAATCTGACTGGAATATGTCTGGTGAAATAGCTCATACTATTTTTTGTTCCCATGGCAGTGACCTGGATAAGCTATGGGCGATATTTCCTACTTCCAGGATTGGACGGCTCCAGAACACATTACGTATTTAATGCGCCCGTAGCAAGTTCGTATAAGTGAGACTGTCACAATTTATCTCTCATGGCGCAATCTAATCCGTCTTTTTTGTACTGATTGTCTGATAAGTGTATTCTCAGACCAGGGCTGCATATCAACAGACAAAAAGTAAATTAAACAAGTTATTACAATGTCCAGCCTGGCGCTTATTTTCTTTCCTTCGCAATTAGTAAAGGAATAAAGTCAACATAGAGAACGTAGGTAAGCCTAAATAGCGCACAGATTAAAAAATGCTGATAATTGTAGAATAGCCGGAAACGGAAATGTCGACGGAAAGCACGGGTTTTCAAAAACGCTTTCCCATTTTCAGACTGTCTCCTCTCGCTGGACATTACGGTGTTTTTTTCGCAGTTCCAGGACAGTAAGTGCCGAATATAATTTCTTTAATAAATGACGACGGCTCTGATGTGTATTTGCCAACTGAAACATAGTTATATCCACAGTGCTGCGGTCTCTTTGGACTCGCACTTTTGTTTTTCGTACTGTTCTTATAAGGCAGGTAAGTGAAGGATGTTCCTACGATATTAAAACATGCGATTAAACGTAAGCCATGTTGTATCGGGGAAAGTGCTTTTCGGCTGTCAGGGGACGATGGGCTGATCGTGGCCGCGACCACTCCGTTTATTGAAACCCGGGCCGAAATATGCTTTTTAAAGTCAACCAAAACTGAAACACTAACTCGGTTTTCATATTTACACCCCTCTGCAAGTGTTTATTATACAACCGAGTGCTACATGCTGCCTCTTGAACACTCAGAAGAAGCCCTGCCAATTCCGAAGAAGCTTGTTCCTATTGAGCGACTAGTTAGAATTTTGCATTTCTTGTTTATTATATGTATAATTTTCCGTGGGAGAATGAAAAACACAACTCTGTCTGCTCAGATCCTTCTCGATGCATCTTCCGGATTGGGGAAGTCAGCTGACACGCAGCAGTGTACACTTTCCATGAACCCTTTGCAACCACGTTACTGCAGATCATAACTCTAACTCTGCTGTCTAATGGGTTCTCTTAAACTATTTCTCACTCTTAAGAATTTTAAAAAGGATGTAATTTAAATAATGAATACAACCCGTCAAGCCAGATTTTAAATGGAGATTAATATTGTGAAATGGCTATGCCAAGTATGCGCAAAAATCATTGTGGTTAATATGCTTCTCTCTATGATTCTAATGAGAGAAGAGTATTTGACACCGAAGCACTGTGAAACTGTAATTTCACTTAACATTTCAAACACCCTGCAAGTCTGACATGAGACGTGAGACAGAAAAGTTTCGGTAATAACACAGGTGCCGTGTTTGTTATATTTTTATGAATGCACCAGGCCAGAATGAATGACTTTGCTGAACTCTGCACGGGAAAGAAGATGCCCCTTCTTGGCCTGGGTACATGGAAAAGTGAACCTGGGAAGGTGGGCAGATTTAACCTTGATCTCTGTGGACACGTGGCCATTTGTAGGCATGTGATTGCTGCACAGGATAATCCACAGATTGTGCTTAGTTTGTAAACATTCTGGTATGCTAAGCATGTACTGGCATGCTTGTTATAACTCTTTGATAATAGAATGCAATGATATACTATTCTCCGCTAACAGTGCAAAGGTTGTGGGTTCAAATCCAGGAAACTGACATATATGGTAACCCTTCTCTACTGTAAACCATTTTGAATAATAGTGATAGATGAGTATTTCATTTTCTGTAAAATTGAGGTAAAACAGCAATGCCAATTATCAAAATATACACTAATGAACCTTGCTTAATAATGTTGGTGCTCGCACAGTAAAATCCCCCCAAACTGAGTGCCAGTGTCTGTTGCAGGTGAAACAGGCTGTGGTCTGGGCCCTGCAGTCTGGCTATCGCCACATAGATTGTGCTTCCATCTATGGCAACGAGGCAGAGGTGGGCCAGGGCTTACAGGAGATGTTGGGGTCACAGGTACGCCAAAATATGCGCTTAAAGACCAGCAATTTGTTCTAGGTATTGTCCTTCCTTTTTTTGGGTATGCGGTATTTCATGTGTTCCATAACATAGAAATATCGGTGGTCAGAGTGGGGATTAGGGGTTTGCCTATAGAAATAAATGGATGACAAAGATATGGATACCTAATGTGTGTGTGTGTGTATTCAATGTGTGTCTGTGCAGGGACTGAAACGGGAGGAGGTCTTTGTAACCTCAAAGCTCTGGAACACTCAACACCACCCTGAGGACGTGGAACCAGCCTTGTTGAAGACCCTGAAGGAACTGCAGCTGGAATACCTTGATCTGTATCTCATCCACTGGCCATATGCTTTCCAGTACGTAACTGGAACTGATGCTGAGACTCTTAATGCTGTAGGCAGTGTATATGTTAAATGGAGGAGTGTTGAATGTACGCACTGAGGAGCTTGGTGGACGGCGGGAGCTTTGTGTTGATCCTACATTCCAGTAGCCCAGGATGGAGATGCTGTCTCTGTGTCACAGACGGGGTGGTGTCGTGTTTCCTAAGAAAGAGGACGGCACCATACTTTATGATGACCTCGACTACAAACTGACGTGGGCGGCCTTGGAGTGCCTGGTGGAGAAGGGGCTCGTGAAAGCCATCGGCCTCTCCAACTTCAACAGCCGGCAAATAGATGACATCCTTTCCGTCGCCAAAATCAAGCCGGCTGTGCTGCAGGTGGGGAGAGCATGGTGGTGTTTATGTGACACGACCTGCAACGTGACAGTGATGAATAAGCTATCATGGAGCTTTCTAAAGTAGACCAACCAGCCTTCTTCAGAAAAGCTTCCAGAAAAAAAAAAAAAGTAAAATTGTACTGGTTGGTTGCACATGAATCTATGGATGATAGTGGCTAGTAACCACTGTGAGGAATCAGAGGCTAAAGCCTAACTTGGGCCAGATGTAGGCCATCATTGGTTGCGTTTACACTGTACAAAAGGGCAGTTTGATATAGACATGGTTTGATACAGGATTTTGTTTTCGTTTTGCACTTAAACTGTAGGTATAGAAAGTCAACTCATCTGGTGTATTAGGTACAGATTAAGCCTTCAGATGCTAGTGCTAGCAAGTTAATACATCATGTCACCACATGATATTATGTTTTATTATATGGTCTGGTGGCATAGACAATAGGATTGGAGAGGGCACTTGCGCCAGAAATTGCTTTAAAAACATTAGCTTTTTGATGTTGCTATTTATTTCAAATAATTCCATAAATGTATACCGCTGCAGCTTCTAGTTTTATGACTAAGTTGATGTTTTTTTGAGTACCTTTGTTTTACTTTGTGCTGTCTAATCCTGCTATAGGTTGCAAACTGGGTGGCGTGAGTAAGAATTCCTATGTCCTGATGTAAGAGGACAAATAAGGATGATCTAGGTCAGGGGTGGAGAACATGATCCATTGAGAGTCGGTGTGGGTGCGGGTTTTTGGGATGGACTCTCAGTCACCCGATAATAAAACGGTGGTTCTCCAGTTCTGGGGACCCACTGCTATTGGCTTATTGAGATGTCATCCCAAAAATCCACCCCACACTGGCCTTCTGTGGATCTGGTTCTCCACCCCTGATCTAGGTGTTGGTGCTGTAATATGAAGCTCAGCATGATGTCTCCTCTGGCATAGGTGGAGAGCCACCCATACCTGGCACAGCCACAGCTGCTGGAGCACTGCCAGAAGCGCGGCCTGGTGATGACGGCATACAGCCCGTTAGGGTCTCCAGACCGAGCATGGAAACACCCGGAAGAACCTGTACTTCTTGACGAGCCCGCGCTGGCAGAACTGGCTCGGAAGTATAATAAATCCCCTGCACAAATTATGCTGCGGTAAGTACCAAACTCTACAAACATGATCACACCACATCATTCTTAGTGAACAGCAAAGTAAGAATTTCATTGCACTTTTCTGCTGTACATATGACAGTAAACGCTTTGAATATTGAAGCGGACAAAGGGAATGAAAACAAGAGAATGTTTATGTCCGGTGCCTGTAACATGATGAGTGTTTCATACAGAATTAACTTCCATTACATAGATTCCACAAACAATATTTGTGTTATTTTTTTTAATCTCTTTTAGGTGGCAGACCCAGAGAGGAGTGGTAACAATTCCCAAAAGCGTGACAGAGTCTCGCATTAAAGAGAACATACAGGTACTGGGATTACCGTCAATGCTGTTTAAGAGGTTAATAAACCCAGCAATCTTTACCTGGCTTAGCCTGTTACTCCTGGTACTCAACAGTGCTGGTCAATCCATCAGGTGACATAGGGAACATATGCCAAGGAAGGAGTATGATCCTTGTATCTAAATGTGTTTGATATGTCTGTGGCCAGGTATTTGATTTTATCTTGGAAGCAGAAGAAATGGACAAAGTATCAGGCCTGAATAGAGGCTGGCGCTACATTGTACCGACTATAACTGTGAGTACATTCAGGGCACTATACTCATTGCTGCCCTGATTTTTGAACCAATGGCTAATGTTTTTGGAGTTTTTGCATGTTTTTCCAAAGTAAATGTCTCCTAAATTGAATGAGGATTGTTGTCATTTCCAATGATGAGATTTAGTTTTCAGGCAAATGTGAATTGAGACTGATAAGTACATTTCTAAATAAGTCTGCATATTAAATTTAACACATATACTAAATTTAAAAATACTGAGTAATGAACCCTTTCACCGCCAGAAAAGGATGTGAATTTAAAAAGCTCCATGTGTAATCTTTGGCAATATATCTCAAGGTGATGTAACACCATAGTGGTTAAACAGAATGAGAGATTATTAAGTGCTGTCATATTCAGTTCATTTATAACTGCAGTTACAGGCAGTGTGATTAAGCTGGGGCAGAATGAACATGAAGTCCGTTGTTCTGTGTGGTGACTTTTCCTCATAGGTCAATGGCAAGCCAGTGCCCAGGGATGCTGGGCACCCTCACTATCCTTTCAATGAGCCCTACTGACCTCCTCTCATATCATATCACATGTTGTACAACTTCTGCAGACTCCTCAGCATTACACTCCATGCTGAATGGAGTGAACCCCATTCTCAACGTGTGCATTAAGTTGAATGTTGTGTGTTTATGAATAAACTGAAAGATGAGAAAGATGTTTGTCCTTGTGTGTGAATAATGGGTTTCAGTACAGCACATATGCAGCCCTGCCAATTCCTTCTGAGTATGCTTCCCTGGTTTAAAATGGTTAAGCCGAAATGAGGATCAATACTACCGTAGTGGCGACACAACGCCACGTGCCTAGGCTGTGCCAGGTCTTACTAAGGCAAAAGCGCGGTCACGGGGGTTTACAAGAGCGCGGGAACGGCCTGGGGAGGGCGCAAGGTCACCGGAAGTGAGGTCGCTTCCGTATATAATAGCGCCAAAATGCGAAATAATCAATCCTGGGGGCAAATTAGGGATGTGGTATAGAACGGCTTGCTGATTGTGGCTACGTGTGAAACTTACAGTTTCTACGAATAACGAGCAGCAAATTAGCGTTAACATGCCAGAAGACACCCCAGCTACTTCCAGCTCTGAAAGGTGAGCGGCTATTTGTTTAATCGACTTTATGACTGTTTGTACGCCCTCAGTTTTTTTAAACAGGGTAGTAACGATATGTTAGCCCAGTCGCCGCTGTCAAACATGTTATACCATAGATAGTGTGATCGGATAATCCATGTCAGCGGGGATACTTTGAGCTATTACAGGAATTGTAAATTACCATTTAAATTAAAAGGACCTGGATTTCACTTTAGCACTGAGTTCTCGCTGTGTGCTATTTGGTCAGTCTCCTGTAATCGTGCATGTGTCACTAATGCTAATGTGAAACAGCTGGATGAGTCTTTCAGTCAACGAAACATACCGGTCCAAGCACAAGAAAAACGGAACTAATTAGCCGAACACAGGAGCCTTTCAGTTTGGAAAAACCCGAGGTAGCTCAACGTGTCCTCCCTGACATGGATTATCTGGTCACCCTAACCATAGACACTTACGTGTGTATGTTATCTTTTGGCACCCCTTAATAATTTTAAATGTATTTAAATGCTTTCTGTTACTCAGTAAGTAACATTAGTGCTCAGTCGGCATGCTGTTAGGATGTTGGAATGTTACAATGTTAGAATGTTGCCCGCGAGGCTTCAGCCAGCCTGTTCATTGCTCAAGTTCACACTTCTTGCGCGGTTTTGGTAAATGTTACAGTGGTTTGAATTCCCAGTTTGGAGCTTTGTCTGAAAGTAACTAGTTACTTTCAGGTTAACACTACTAACGAGCGGTTTCTTAAAAGATCCGGTGGTGTATTGTGGAGACCGTCCCGTTTTAACTGGTGTTTGGGTTTTAGTCCGCGGTATGTAACTGCACGTTTTCCTCCAGCATGGACGAAAAGCCGTGTTCGTCCAGCCATGCAGCCGACAGGTGAGCTGGACTGCGATTGCTCATTTTCTACGATTTGTTCTAGTTTGGTTATTGTGTTTTTTTGTTTGTTAAAGAAAAATCGCAGTCTGCCCAGTGGGTGTTATTTGCATGCTGCGGTTTGTATTTATGCAACTAAACCTCGGTGTTTTTTTTTTTAATTAAACCTTTTTGAAGCTGCAGCGATGTCACGGAGGAGGCGAAGAAGCTGCTCGGCGCGGGGAACAGGCATCTAGTTATGGGGGACGTGGTGTCGGCCGTCAGTGTCTTTCAGGAGGCCTGTGCCATGCTGTGAGTATGGATTGAGGTATCCACCTTTGCAATGCCAAAAGCAGAAGCGATTGTCATACCGGTTTGGTTATGTGGCTCCAGCCGCTGTTCCCTTAAGGGTGCAGGATGAGCTGAATCCGTTCAACTGCTGTAGTAAACATTACCTGACCTGCTGCATTTAGCGCCAGGTAAATATATACTTTATTTAGTGTGTGTGTGTGTGTATATATATGTGTGT
>JABFEB020000033.1:17762740-17794150 GCA_019775895.2 Stomatorhinus ivindoensis
ATGCAGATAGGGATCACACCCACATCTATAGACTGAGACCATGCAGATAGGGATCACACCTACATCTATGAAAGAAAACAGTAACATTTTACTTAATGGGGCACAAATACTTAGTAATGACTTAGTTACTACTGAAGTACAAATCATGAACAAATCATGAAGAAATACAATTGTTACTTGAGATAAAAGATGCGTCACGATTCACTAATGAACAAACATGAGATCAGTATTTCTTGTGTTATTCATGACCTGCTCCTGCAGTAGGTCACAAAGGTTTACAGAATTAACAGACATAATAACAAATATAGCAAAAGCTTGAGATGAAATATGGGTCATGATTCATTAATGATGAATTAACATGAAATCAGTATGCAGAAAACACTTAGTTTGACTCCTTAATGTTCAGCAGAGCCATGGCTTGAGAAACGTCCAACATTCAGTATCTCATAGGGTCACATAAACACTGGCCGTGGTCCCATTGAAGCTTACCTTTGGACGATGTCCTGGATGGGAAGCCATATTTACTTCAACCAACATCCTGAGCTTGCAAAACTTAGAGAAATAGAATATGCTGTTTGGTTCAACCTGCAAATAAACACGATGATCTTTTTGAAAAGCCAGATGAAATCTGATAGCACACAGCACGTAGTGCATACATAATGGCAGAAACGGTAGCTAATGAACCGCATCTGAATGTTTCCTGAGGGCTAGGCTGTCCGCCACCGCACCTAGTCCCTCCTCCTGGGTTCCGCCCTTCCAGTTTGGAGCGCACATTTGCACTTCACCGTTCTGCAGTCTCGCTGGCTTCTGCCTCTTTTCCCTCACCCGAACGGGCAGGTCTGTATCAGGTGTAGCCCATAAAGGTATGTGGGCAGTAGCTGCTACGTTGGAAACAACGTCAAAAGTCCAACCGAACTCGCATTTCTGGTATCACCATTATGGGATTTGCTTAACTGCCAGCGTTCCAATGGTGCACAAATGTCCAAAAACGAACAAACGAGTCACTGTCAATGCTTTATATCATACTTAATAATGAACAACAGAACATATATTTCAGATTTCAGATCTGAATTTAACACAATCAAATAAACCAAAACAATTCACGAGGGAAGGCCTACAGAATACTTTTAAGGTATTCAACTTTAACGTATGTCTGAGATTAAATAAATTAAATTTATCCAGTAATTATGTGCATAAAGAATGTATACATTCCTCTTCATTCGGCGCATCCATTTCATTTCAATCGTCATCAACATGACTTTAACTTAACTGTCGACTGTAGTTAAATCGGGTGTTTGCGTCCTGATGGCTCAATTTTTCCTTTTGCACTCCTGTTTATACTCTGTACTCTCGGACGGGGCTTCTGCCGTTGCATAATGTGCCGCTGTATTTGTGCCCGAAACCTCCGCTACACTGTGGCCAGCGGGCATCCCCTACTTCCCCATTCCCGGGGGACAAAATGCCACAAGTTCCGAATTGGACCATTCCCAACCTACCGTATAAAATAGCCTCTTTCGAAAGTGTGGAAATCAATGCAGGACTGTAAAAGTATGATGAGCGCAAAGAAAGGAATAATTAAAGATGGTGTTTAAGAAATCTTTACTGCCTGGACAAAAATCTAAATGAACCGGCCCAGTCATATGACTAGACTTTGTGGTTTACGGTCACCGTGCCAGTAACCTACGGGGACCATTAACTACAAACCAAAGCACTTGGCAGGAACAAGTAGTGTGTTTGGGCGTTAACTAGTTACCTTGCTTATCCCTTCGATCTCTCATGGTATTTTTATCGTTGCTGTATAAACTCATGCGCACGCACGAAACAAAACAACAGCTAGATGAGACATAGGAAAAAATTATAGAAAAGCACACCAACACGTGTTTGGCAAACCGATGCAAAATATTTATTACAATTTATTTTAGATGCAGTAGTACGTTTTTTTTACTTCTTAAATGTATAATTCCATACATGGCAACCTTTTGCTTTTCAAATCTGTAAATAATGTTATGAAAATAATCTTAATCTTCGAAGTCTTTTTAAAATTTTCAATATCTTACAATCCACCCTGAATATCAAGGCTGCAGAAACAGAACAATGCAAAAACTGATTATTTTAAACAGCTGTAACAAAAAAAATTAAAAAGAAACTTAGGTTTGCGATAAAGCCTTTTACATCTTGTGAGAAATCAAAGTACAAAATGAAACTGGCAATTAGCATAATTTAAAACAGCAGTCCCTCAATAACAATACATTGGAAAAAAATAAGATTAGAATGGAGCTGCACTTTTAATCTTAGCAGCTGGAATTATTTTGACTCTGACGAGCATTAGAAGTCTAGAACATTTTATTATTGTTGTGGTTTGTCGAAACGGCGCGACAGAAGCCAGTGGAGTGCCAGAGGAAACCAGGCGAAAGGAAGCCCGCTACGCACGCGGGCGGATCCCCATTCAGTCCGCGATGAGAAAGGGTTACTGCAGATCACATTCAACATCACAGACTCATTTGGACAGTGTTATAACGCGTGTAGTCTTCTCTCTTTGGTTTTATAAGTCAAAAATTAAATTTTTAATTCTTTATTATATCAACATCATTTCCAAACTGAAAGACTCGAATTTTTTTAGAACTGCAAGTGGTAGCATTTCAGGAAATTTCACCAGTTCCTAAAAGAATACATTCAAAATACATACATAAAGTTTTCTTCTTGCAGTGATCTCACTCAATGGCCACTGCTCCAATTACCCGCCTGGCCTTAACTGTTGCTTAGCAGAACGTGCCAAGGGCCAGATTTAATGACCGGTCATCACAGTAATGATTCTTTTAGACTGCAGAACGTGAGATCAACTGCGGAATCTCAGTTACTTTCAGGAACTTGGAAATTTACAAATGGCTGAATAAGAGCAGAGAACTTTTTGTTCAATGGGCAGCAAAAAGTACCCAAGCACCCAAGACACATCACAAAGCAGTTTTATGATGAAAACCGAATAACGAAACAGGACTGAATGTGACATCAAGCAGATATCTGGCAGGCAAACAGACAGCAAAATCCTCATTCGTTAGCTGCCATACTGTATGGAACAGCATGATGTGGGGGGGGGGGGCCCTGCCATTAATTACCACAGCCAGAAACATCCTCAGGCAGTGACGTGTCTGAGACGAGTACCACAGGGGTGCAACATTAATATATTAATAAATCAAAACTATGATTGTGCATCTGGTCGCTGCTGCTAGGAAGTTTTCCCCCCAAAATAAAGAGAAAAAAAAGATGTAGGAGACAGATCCTGTGGCCAGCGTTTCAGTTCTTCGGGAACCCACACCATTGTTGTTTATTAGTCACGACTTACGTTTCAGTTGTATGCGAGCTAATGTCTGCGACCGTTTTCCAAATAAGAAGAAAAAAAAAACTCATTAAGCAGAAGTACAAGCTGGTATTCTTTTTTTTTTGCTCAGATACGATTGGATTTCCCTTGTGTAAAAGGGGTGGGGGGGGGGGGGAGACACGCACGCACCCACACACTCGTGCACGCACACACAAATGCAGATTGTGTACTAAATGGAGGGGGCCGCCCGGCCCCATCAGGTGTCGTCGTCAGAAGTCTGGCTGCTGCTGGTCTCGGACTCCGAGCTCTCGGTCAGGCCGGCATTTCTGGGGCTCCTCCAGGGACAGAAGGTCTGGGATGTGGCCGCAGGCTTCACCAGTGCCCCGTTCTTCTCCAGGCCGTTCCTCTTCAGCTGCGGGAGGTTGTGAGAACAAGGAATGGAGAACTACAGAATGAATTGTCAACATGCTCCTGGCTGAAAATCTTAGTGGCCAAAAAACCCACTGTTTGTTTCTAAAAATACCAACCCTGCTGCCTTCCACTTACAACAAACCAAGAAAAAAACGTTCCCTTACCTGCTCTGTTCTAGCCTTAAATTCCTTTAGTTCTTCCTCAGTCAGGGGCTGGAAGTTGTCATCATTCTCTGGGTACTCCTGCCAGCCCATAGCCTTCAATAACCTGCCGAGAGCATCAGGGAGCGTCACAGTGAGAGGAAATGATGTTGGAGAGGGTTCCTAAGCCCCAGAGATGAGCAGAGGCACTGAAGCCACTGACCTGTGTTCTGCTTCCAGGGAGCTGGACAGGTGCTCTGTGTCCGAGTCGCTGAAGGAGTGAGCGATCCCGTTCTCCTGGCAGAGGTCTTCGCTCTGCTCCTTGGGCTCTGGTGTTCCGCCGTCACTCTGGAAAAGGGGGCAGGATGGGCATCCGAGTGCGCGATTCGTGGTCATATTCACATGTGACTTGCCGCCCTCTCGGCTGCTGCGCTCTCACCTCTGCAGAGACCTCAGGACCATAGCAGGCGGCCTCCTCTCCATTCGACTCGTCCTTCAACGCCCGCAAGAACTCACTCTTGCGGTCGGTGCCGCCGCGTCGCATCAGCTTGAGGCGTGAGGGGGCGCTGTCTGCCAGGGGCGTGACGCTGGAGGGAGGCTGCGGGGGTGCAATGGCACATCAAAAGGGCCCCCATGCTATACGAACTCTGACAGAACCTGGTGGGTACTAACCTGCACTGTATTTACCAGGATTTTTCGTACAGTACTCATATATTCTTTAGAATCAATACAGCTTATTTTATTAATGATTTTCCTTTACATATGTGTTTATTTTCACTTAGAATGTCTGTTTACTTCCTGTTTAATTTCCCCCACAACATTCAAAGTTCTACCTTAATTTACCTATCAGACCCCAGAAGTCAGATGTGTCTCCCTCACACACAGTCTGTTTATTATGAACATATAAGATCTTCTCTAAGTGGTTCACCTCCTTGGTTGCTGTCTGGACCGGGGTGCTGACTGGGGTCATGGGTTTGGTCACGAGCACGGGGCTAGTGAAGGCAGAGTCCCGGCCTGAGAAATGTAAACCCGATTTGGTGTCTCTTCCATTGGGTTTCCACGGGCCAGTCTGTATGTATGAAGGGGTACATTGAAGGACATTACATGAGAAGCCACCTACACAGCCATTCCTACCCGCCTCAGTCACAACAATGCAGGATCGGGTTCTCTGACTGCAGTGTCAGCCACATCCAGAGGGAGGCGATCTATGCACCGGTGCAGCTCTCACCTTGCTAGGGGCTGCTGCTGGTTTGGGTACCAGGGTCTTGTAAACGCTCTGGGTCGCACCGGGAGCCTTGGAGCCGTTGACAGGAAAGGGCACGGTGTTGGCGAACCCGGCGGAGAAGGCCGCGCTGGGGTCCTCCTTCGAAACCTTCTTAATGACCAGCATCTTGGAGACTGTCTGCTTGGCGCTGGGTGGGTTCTCTGCAGAGGGAGTCGGGCTCGTCATCACGGGGCATATGGCCCTTATAAGAGAACCGCGGGGCTCGGACAACAGGCAAGGCACTGACCCCACACTCCTGAGGGCGTCCCCGGCACACGGGCCTGGCCTGTCTGCTTTCCGGCAGCTTCTGGATTCAGGGAGGGCTGCCAAAACAAAAAGTCGCAGCTCATTTAAACTGACGCAGAAGCCAGATCGCTGCCAGTATCTGCACCTGCGAAATGTCTATTTGTGGATTTGCGCCCACGTGACTTATGGAATGCACCTCAATCAAAATGCTTATGCCACCTGCTGCCAAACCAGCCTCTCTCTCTCTCTCATACACACATATATATATATACACACATATATATATATATGCACACACACACACACACACACATATAATATATATATACACATATATATATATATGCACACACACACACACACACACATATAATATATATATACAAATATATATATATACACACACACACACACATATAATATATATATACACATATATATATATATATACACATATATACACACACACACACACACACACACATATATATATATATATATATATATATATATGCACACATATAATATGTATATATATACACACACACACACACACACACACATCACCCTTACATAGGCAACCCATAGTTTCTTCAAGGGAACATGCAGCAAAATATCAGTTTTCTGCTGCCGTTTAAATATGACGGACATCTGACATTACTCACAAAGTCCTCCTCGACAAACTTCAGTCTGTCCTCCTTGTGCTCCTCATCTGAGAACTTCTCCTGGATGGAGCTGCCCTTGCGGGGGTTGAAGTTGCCATTGCGTTGCCGGTGTCCAGCAGCACGGTCTCGGTCCCTGTCCCGATCCCCTCCTCCCCGTTTAGGGTGCCGGCCGTGGTGGTGGTGAGACACGGACCCCTCCTGGGGCCACGGCGCCCCCTGCCAGACGGAGGCCGACGCACCAGCCAGTCCGCTCTGACTGCCCTTCGACACGCCGGAGTCCACGGAGTCGTGCCGCAGGAGTGACGGTTGGTGCCACCCATCACCTGCGAACCAGGGACAGTTGGTGACCATCTAAAAGCCCCACGACATCTGAGCTTCCAAAAACAAACCCATGACCAAACAAAACATGGATCTAAGCTGTCAATCATACAAAGTTAATGTGACGGTTTCATAATGCGAGAGTTCATTTCAGGCACAGCAGCAGTCAGACATATGGAAGTCAGTTTAAGGCCCAGTTTAAGGTTTAAATCATAAAGTAACCAGGAGGTGAAACCAGCCCGTGGACTGAGGCCTTCACGGGGACGCCGCCCAGGACTCACCCGCCGTGGCCGTCAGCGGGTCGTTGTTGAAGAAGCCGTCAGAGGAGTTGTGGCGACGCCGACTCACTCGGTGCCTCCCATCTCCACGGCTGAGGGGCTCCCCATGTTTCTGAAACCGGGACGGCGAGAGGGGCAGGTAAATTCAGGAGTGGCTACTCTGACATACATACCGAGGTGGTGGCGTTTGGAGCACGGCTAACAATCCAAAAAAAACAAATGCTTAGTGCAAGGACACCAAAGGACCAAACTGAAGAAGCCAAATTAGTAGCATTCAGAGCGAATCCCACTCAAGCGGCCTGTTATCCCCGAGAGCCCAGTTTACAGGTTGGCTATATTTTCTGCCCCACGCAGCACCTGTTTAGGCACTCGGGGCGCTGTCATCAATGCAACTCAACTGGGGGCACAATATGATTAACAAAAGCCATAAGCGACGATGACCCTTGTGGCAAATTACAGCATTCAAAACTAACTGAAATACTGTATTGTTTAAATCAGCTTCTCAAAATTCTTCCAGTGCATAGAGAAGGTGCATTTCTTTCCACTGGAATGTCCCCTGGTCACCAACCAACCAACCAACCAACCAACAGGCCATACAGAGTTCCCTGCCCAACGTGGGGGTGTCCTCCCACCAACCCAAACATTATCCCCATTCATACGCCTCACCTTGGCTGATTGGGGCGTAGAAAAATTAAGCCAGGAAGGAACAAAGTCATGCTGCGCCATTTAGGTCCAGTGTCTCCAGTCAGATGATCGAGGCGTCAAACCTCATGGCCAGAATCTAGAAGTATGTGAAATTACACTGAGGTTTTTCCACTGCTGGAGAAAGTCTGGAAACAAACCACCATTTTTTTTTACTACTTTAACTGTAGCCTAAGGGCATCTGTCCAGCTGCTGAGGCTGGGACACCGTCAGGCACCTTTATGCGAAAAGGTGGCCGACTTCAATCAGATGGCACCATTCTTTTCAGAACAGCATGTTTTCCGAAGTGTGTCACAGGCATCAGAGCAGGACAGCCGTCTTACCCAGAGTGCCGGGCTCTGAGCTTCAGGGGCGTCCTCTTCCTTCTTCCCAGTCAGGTATCACGGGTCCAGCTGAGGTCCCAAAAGCAGGGGCCGCCGGGGCCCCAGCAAAATGCAGCGGCACGCAGTGCTGTCCGCAAGTGAGCAGTCTGTGGCAGCCAGCAGAAGGTGGGGCGTGCAGGACCGTCAGACGGATGACGGAGTCTTGCGTCTCGGGGCACAGTGTGGCAGTGGTGAGTGGCCGAGGGGGGGGGACGAGGAGCGTGAAAACGGGATGAATGGCAGCGTAGCACAAACAGCTGCTCAAAATGCCATTAGCGTTGGGTCTTCCAGTGAATCCTGACAGAACTAAGAGTGCACTGCGCTATACTTCCTGGGTAACAGCGGGACTGGGACCACTGTATGATACGGCCCGTAGTGTCTGAGGGCACCGCCGCCCTCTAGTGCCCGTGGCGGGGAGCTGAAGCTCTGACAGCCGCACAGTGTGCTAGCTCTGAAGGCGTGACACTCTTTCACCGACTCATTTTAATCTCTGCCGCCACACATGCAGAGGAAAAAAAAAAATGAAAAAGAAAAGGGGGAGGGGAGAAACCACTTACCCACTTGACAGAAACCACCGGGAAAAAACCTACATTCACCTCATTAAAAAAAAGCCGTGAAGCTGCTGCGGGGCGAATGTGGGGGGCTACTTCCAGTCACATGGCAGCATCAGAAACACAAACTTAAGGCTATTACATCGTTCAGGGAACGTTTCCAGTTTAATGTAGAGAAAGTCCGAGTTATTTCATATCCCAAGACTGTGCTTGGCTGCAGTTATGCCATGGACCAGCTGCTTTTAAAATGTTACAGGCAGAGCAAGTGGTACATAACACAACAGACCCCTTAGGCCGAAAGCAAATATTACACTTTGAAAAAAGGGTTAGTATTCAGGAAATGCACACTCTGCTGACCCTTCATATTTCTGCTCAAAGCTGCCGTTTACATTGAAAGCACAGGGGGTTGTGTGAGCTGGGCACTATCGTTCAAGGTTGGTCTCTTCAGAATAAATGTCGTCTTTAAAGAGGAAAATAATCCACCCTTCTCCAGAGCATTTTCATGGATGATTCACACCTGATTATGGTGAGATCCCTAGAAACAAAAAAGGAGGGAGGGTCAACAACACAAGCCTCAATGTAAAAAAAAAAAAAGCAACAACAAAACCACAAGAAAAGCAAGAAAAAAAGCCTTTGGTTTGTGCTGCTTTGCTTCTTTTATCAAAGTCAAAAGGCAGAGATCCCCTGGCTCACAGGATAAATACAGATTCATTGATCACACCAAAACCCCAAAACCAAAAAGGAAGGCTAAAAAAACCTTCCACGAGTAAGCCAATTCCCCATCCATACAACATACACCATTGTTATGAGTTTGCTGCATATTTGTAATAAACAATTACGTAAAATCCCTAGTTTATAAACAGAAAGCGACTTAGGAAGGCTGGGAAACTTGGGACAGATATGTAATGTCATGACTGTCCAGCAAAAAAGCAACATGATCATTACAACAGCCACCTTGCTGATAGCTGTAATAATGCTGCTTAGCATCTGCAGCTCTTTATCAGCAGAACTATGCTGCTGAACTACATCTGACGCCGAAAGTTACATAACACCATCAGGGGGTTTCAAGAAAGCTGCCAGGCAGGTGTAGGATGAGACCTAATACCTCATATTCCAAAATAAATTTCTCCAATCATGTTTGCATGCCTTCACAACCGATTCAACTTGGCCAAGTCAGGCTCCTAAGTTTGTTAAGAGAGCATAATTAGATTATTGTCCACACATATTCATCTATCAATCATAACTGCACTGGCTACACAACACCAGGACAAAATGCTGCAAACCCTCTAAATGTAGCGTGTCACCACAAATCTTCCATTATGTCATCCACAATTTGGGTGACCGTCTCCTAATCAATCTTCTATTTCCCTCCCCTGTCGGAACTCCTTGCTCTCCACCTGCTACTAAGTCAGAAGACAGCCCCATGCCCTCCGGACCACATCCCCTCTCTGGCTCTCCAGATAACTCCCCCCACCCCACACCCCCATCCTGCTGCACATCACCTTTGCTCAATACCTTCCTGTGTGTTGGCCACATTTAATTTAACTCCTAACCACGTATATTCTAGGGCTGTGCGGTATTGCACAATGTAACATCGTGATGATAGTGCGCATGCGCAATAATCACCAGGGTTTTAGACAACGGCCATAACACTTCCCTGGATGCCGGTATTTTGGTACTGTATGCACGTTTACTTACACCTGCAATTTGGTAATCAGATTAGCAGTACGCCTAAAATACTGAGGCATATTGTGATGCCCAAAAGTTAGTTATCTATATAAATTCAGTGTCTTCATTTAATGTGTCTGACTTTACAGTACATCACAATGCTTCTACCTTGTTTATCCTCTTTTAAAAGATGTTGTGGCTATTAAGTTGTCCCTTTCTTCAGTGCATCTTCAGTGTTTATGCTTCCATGATTTACCAAAACAGTAGCATGCAGCATGCTCCACTAACTGAATTTAATAAACATACGCCGAATTTATACAGATTACTAACTTTTGGGCGTCACAATACGCCTCCCATTAATATTTTAGTAGTAATCTGCATACCAAATTGTGGGCGTAAGTGAACCTCTGTTTAGTACTGAAGAGTTGGCGTCCACACAAATGTTTCACCTATTATCTAAAGCCATGATAATTACTGTGCGTGCAAAATATAATCAAGATTAAATCTGAATATAATCACGATTCAATCTAAATGTGATATTGTGCAGCCCTACTATATTCTTCAAATCCTTCCAACGAAGCCTTATCACCCAGCAATGTCTAGAGCTACTGCCCTTGATACAATGAGGGGAGGCAGACATGGAGTGGGCAGCTTTTCATGCAATGAGATAATGACCCTTATTAAGGTCATTATTACAACAGTGACATCATGCACTAAGGCAGCTAACACAAAACCAGTAAGGATGTGTCCCCCAAGGACAGGAACAGCCCCCATAGCCAATTTGTTTGAGATCCTATGCATAATGCTCCGTGTAGCATTTGATGATTCATGCACTTGGGATGTTAAAGAACGATAAAAAAGAACACAAGTTGAAATCCAAGTATACACACGGTGACAGTGCCGACCATCACCTACGTAATTTACACCTCTACCTCCTGACGCACTTCTTTTACTCATAAGTTTCTCTGTCTAGACGTCCACCTGTTATTTTTAAGATCTCTCCCCACACAAGTTTGCACTTCGATTTCTGTATCACTGCAAAGAATGCAATTTTCAAACAAAAAACCTAAGAGACATCACAAAATGACAAACGCCATTTCTCCAAGTGAACAGAAGTGACTAAGAGTATATATGGCTATTAAGAAGCCTATTCCACAGCTCCCATTTCCCCTACTTCAGCTGCCGGTTTAAGGTCCTTCCCACCACCACTCTCCCAGCTACATCAGTCACCCAGGTAACTGAAGGCAGCTAATCACCAAGTTTTCAGCCTTCCAAAGTGATTCTCTCCCTTGTCTTACACTGTATGCCCATTGCTGCTCAATCATGTTTAAACTACAAGCCAAAAGTACTTTCCTACTACAGATAATGCCTTACTAGAAATTATCGGCATTTTATCCTCCATCTGTCTAGAAAAATTTTAACCCTTTAGAGTTAGCAATTGTCAGACACGCAAATGCAATTAATATAAATTATATACCATATACAATTATATAGTATGATGTTGCTGCCTATGGAATCCCTCGCAGGTAATTTTGGTATTTGCATTCAGCTGAATTTGTGTTGAGGGTCAGTTGCAGGAGTTTTCATATAAATGCAAATGAAATGAGAATGAAATGTTTGCTTTAAGAAAACTATTCAAAACACTGCAGATCCTTTTTTTAAAAGTCTGTGGCTGGAGAGGAGTGGGTCAACTGCCAGTTCACGTAAACAACTATAGTTCCTGTAATTATTACGCTGAGGTCATAAGGCACTTCAGCAGGGTCTTCCTTCACATAAACAATGCATTCATTCATGACCTCCCCCCCAAATTTCGCCAATTGTATTTCTGTTAAACCACACATCAAACATGAATCATAACTAACATTTTCGTATATACTGCAACTACGAGTATTATAATAAACGTCAGGATGAACAGAATTCCGGTAACCTAGCTTCATAAATGAAATAAAATTAAGTAACACTTATGTCTGGGTATTTACGACCAATATACGTCAGAAAATGAAATGAACGCCTTATAAATCAATACATTTAACCCCATGTGTATATCGATTTTCCATTCGAACCCTAAGCGGTGGGGAATTGGATAATTTCAAAGCACATTTACAGTTATTTTAACGAGCACACATGAAGACATAAAAATATATTCGTTTGTTTTTCCACTCAACTACACAGCGAAAGCAAGAAAACGCTTAGCTCCAGTCCGGCTCCAAATCACAGAGGACGTACGCTATATACGCGATTTTAGGCATATATTCAGAACCTATATAGAGTGTAAACAAAAGTAATAATACCCGATTATTTTGAGAACCTGTATTTTAGAGTTAACCGAATACAGGCTATGAACGTAAAACCTGAACCGCAGTTGCTGACAGTAAGTTTGTGTGGCACTTCAACACGTGTGAAGAGCTTGGCAACGTAGTACGTCAGCTTTCTTACGTCTCTTGAAATTCAACTACCCGTCAAAATCCTATTATTCCCAAGCAAATAAACCGCATTCACACACAAAAAACCGCAAGCGGCTATTATTTTGTCGACGACACTATCTGTGAAGCCTTAGCGAGCGTCGGGTCACCGTTCACCCCAGACACAGCTCCGCTTCGCAGCCTATTTAACGAACTGGCGCGGCCGTAAACAATACCAGCTATCATAATTAGATATTCACTTTGCACAGCCGGCGCCTAGTCGGTGAACAATAGTGTAAAAAGCTATTAACGGGCAATAATTAGCGTGAATCTGGCGGTTATCCAAAACTTGTGAACTTGGTAACTTAGGTGACTAGCTAAGTGTCAAGTGTTGACATGTCATTCATGTAGCTAGGTGGATGGTTACATGAACACGGAGCAAGTTAAACGCGCTTCGCTCTGTTTTACATATCCGTTTATCAAATGCCAGGCACACTTCTTATTAATCTTGCGCGTGTTCATACAAGAGGCCGAATTTAGGTGTGCAGACCTCGGCGATATGTTAGCGACTCCACAACACACGGCGTTCAAAATGGCTACCTTCGTGCGAGCCCTAGACGCAGGAACTCAGAGTCCTTTCGACGCAACACATACCTCCTGTATCAGGTAGGCAAAAACCGTCCCCCGGTAAATGTACAGTCCAGTACACGAGCTAAGAGAGCAACTAAGGGCCTTGGCGACCTTCCGACAGCAGTTACTTGTGCTCGTCGAGGCCGTCGTATTTTAAAATTCCGCTTTGTGGCAGCGCTCACTCCGACTCGAGTCGATCTACCTCGATCCAGGCTGCCGCCGACAGGCCGCGTTAATCGATGTCAGAGAGCGAGCGAGACGTCACAACATTCGCCGGGCTCGAGCGAACCCGCGCTACCGCGCAGTGTCTTCTGGGTACGTGGGGTACTCCGCTGTCACGAGTTTTCGTTCGTCTACCTGCCTTTTCTGTAACTAATAATGCATGTACTGCTGTTATAATCTACACCAGATATAGATATAAATCTCATTTTATCTAAGTGTAAACGTTTCAAACACTGGTTCATTTTACAGTTTCAGTTCAGTTTTGTGTTAATATGCGGAACTATTGTGAATAATAACTGGGACTCGTGTAAAGATACGACAACATAAGATGCTTTATGCTGCCTTGGGGAAGTTTTAATGACCACGAGTTTGTTACATTTTGTTTGTAGGGATTTGAAAAAAACTACCACTATGTATATTTTGCAGTTGTTCTTCCCGGTTTTAAAATGCAATAGAGATCTCATCTACAACTAGGGACTAGACCTTGAGAAGTGATAATAAGGACGCAATGAAGGCACCCTTTACTACTATGTCAGTCATATAATAGGTGTTCTTATGATTTAAGCGTTATGATCTTAAGGCTTATTCAATCTTTGGCGTTCTTTGGTGCTTCCCGATAATTTTACTGTGACGTTCAAGCAACCCTACTTCTACCTTAAGCACAGTATTGAAAGATTGGTGCCGTTCACAGTTAGCGATAAATGTACTGTACTGCCACGAGGTACCACACACGCACCACTTACTGTACATTCTGCTGTTTAAGTCACTGCATTATTAACTTAACAAATACTTATAATTAATTGCATTTGACACTTTAGGAAATACTTAATACTTCTGAGTAATTAAGGATTTTTAAAATAACATTGTTTTACATAAAAGAAATATTTTACAAAACATATGAATTTCCTCAGTACAGGATAAAATAAAATACACAGGTATCGTGGAAATGGGGTCTTTATTCATGAGTACATCTGTTTAAAGAGAAAAGCTTTGATTGTATACATTTATTTTAAAAACCTACACAGGTCCACATATGTCTGTTGAGACACGTTGAAGCAGATTATTCTGCTTGAAGGTCAGTGCATTAAAAGCGTAGGTGATTGTTTGGGTGTTGGTGTGCAGTAAGTAGATTCACTGCTCTTGCTTCCCCGTACGTTTTTCCTTACTGAGCCATACGTGTTGGCAGGCCTTCTCCTGGCTGGCTGCAGAGCTGCTGGACTTGGAATCTGAGTGCAGCATATGAGGCACGGCCTCACTGTCCTGAGCATCCATTTGCAGGCAGGCACAATTTGATGAACTTGCTGTGAACGACGGGCCCCACATGGAGTTGCACAGGTCTGTTCCGTTGCTGTACATCTACGCAAATAGAAGAATAAGAATTATAAACTGAAATGAGAGTCCTCAAACCTATTGAAGCATATATTTTTTTGCTCCATTACAAAGCTCATATGCACACACCAATGGAAATTTACAAACATCAGTTCAACTAAAGGAACTACCTTCATAAACTAGAGAAACCCAGGGAATCTCCACACACAAACACTAAATTAAACCCACAACCATGGAATTTTGAGATTACAGTGCTGAGGTCAGGAGAGGGACCTGGCAGGGAAAGATGTAAAGATGTACAGCAGGTTAGAGTGATAAAGGATAATGATGGAATTGGGAATCATACTCACAAGTGAGGAGAGTGTGTTGAGCAGATTGAAGAAGTATTTTTAAGGGTTGATGGATGAAGAGAATGAGACAGAGAGAGAGAAGGTTAGATGAGGTAGAGATCGTGATTTAGGAAGTGCAGAGGGCTAGCAAGGAGGAAGTAAGGACAGCTATGACGAGGATGAAGAATGGAAAGGCTGTTGGGCCAGATGGTAAACCTGTGGAAGCATGGAGGTGTTTAGGCGAGGTGGTAGTGAAGTTTTTAACCAGAAACACAATTTTGGAAAGTGAGAGAATGCCTGAGGAGTGGAGAAGAAGCGCAATTTTACCAATTTTCAAGAATAAAGGTGATGTGCAGAGCTGTAGCAACTACAGAGGCGTGAAGGTGATCAGCCACAACGTGACGTTACGGGAAAGGATAGTGGAAGTTAGTTTAAGAAGAGAGGTGATGATTAGTGAGCAGCAGAATGGTTTCATGTCGGGAAAGTGCACTATGGATGCAGTGTTTGTTCTGAGGGTGTTGATGGGGAAGTGTAGAGAAGGTCAGAAGGAGCTGCATTGTGTCTTTGTGGACCTAGATAAAGCCTATGGCAGGGTACATAGAGAGGAGTTGTGGTATTGTATGAGGGAGTTGGGAGTTGCAGAAAACTATGCAAGAGTAGTACAGGATATGTATGAGGGCAGAGTGACAGCGGTGAGGTTTGTTGTAGGAGTGACTGATGCATTCAAGGTGGCTGTTGGATTACATCAATGGTCACCAGCTCTGAGCCCTTTCTCGTCTGCTGTGGTGATGGACAGATTGACAGATGAGACAGGAGTCCCTGTGGACTATGATCTTTGCAGATGACATCATGATCTGTAGTGAGAGTAGGGAGCAGGTGGAGGAGACCCTGGAGAGGTGGAGAAATGCTCTAGAGTGGAGAGGTTAAGATGTTAAGATTTGCGTTGGGAGTGACGTGGATGGATAGGGTTAGGAATGAGTATATTATAGGGACAGCTCAGGTTGGATGGTGTGGAGACAAAGCCGGAGAGGCGAGACTGCATTGGTTTGGACATGTACAGAGGAGAGATGCTGAGTATGTTGGGAGAAGGATGAGGATAGAGTTTCAAGGCAAGAGGAAAAGAGGAGGTTTATGGATGTGGTGAGACAGGACATGCAGGTGGTTGGTGTGAAAGAGGAAGATGCAGAGGACAGGAAAAAACAGAAACACATGATCCGCTGTGGCGGCCCCTAACAGGAGCAGTCAAAAGAATTTTTTTAGCACATCCATATTCACAAAAATGTATTTCATACTTTGCTGAATGGCACACAGTCATGCTGACAGTGGTTGCCATCGATATCCCATTTGAAGTCTGTCAGCCAGTTTTTAGCGCAGGTCAGGTCGTCCTTGCAGGCTTCCAACCTAAAGTCAGAAGGGAAGAGATTAGACAACAAAAAAATCAAAAGCTGAAAGATCTGGACGGCAGCGGACAGCCTGATGTCTGTACGAACCAGCCATCACAGAAGCTCACGCAAACTGGGACATTCAGGAAGCCTGCAGGATAGTCCTTGTTCACCCAATGGGCTGCATGTGGAGAGCACTGGTAGAAGCATTCAATCTTCTTCATAAATGCCTCACAGCTGAGAAAAAAAACCCAGACAGAAATTATGTGTATTTGGAAGATCATGGTAAACTTTAACCTAGCAAACATTTTGTTATTTAAATGCCATAATGATTCCAAGAATTACAGTTTGATAAAAAAAAAGATAATTAATATGATTGTTACTTTATAATTAAGGAGATTATAAATGTATTGCCTAGCAAGCCATATTACCCACTGAGTCAACTGTAACATGGTTTTAATAAAATGAAGCTCCCCGCCACCTTCCTGCAGTGGTAATTTGTAAAAACTATA
Source organism: Stomatorhinus ivindoensis (assembly GCA_019775895.2). NCBI lineage: Eukaryota > Metazoa > Chordata > Actinopteri > Osteoglossiformes > Mormyridae > Stomatorhinus > Stomatorhinus ivindoensis. The sequence continues at coordinate 17,779,468 of JABFEB020000033.1, forward strand.
ATGCTTACTGTGAGATGGGGAGGGGGGCCATGGGGGTTTATTTGCCTGACATCTTGCATGTTCCTGTCTGCCATTCTGTCTGATGTGACCTTGTACTTACCGATCACTAAGATTTCCACAGGTAATCCAGCTGGTATTGTCCACCTTTGTCACCGGGGAGACAAGCTTTTCCGTGAAGTTGGCAAGACAGCAGGAAGCTTTAAGTGGAATATAACTTTTGTAGGTTATACATTAATTGTTATTTGTGTGGAAAATACTTAATTCTGTTCACTCCATTGAAGTGAGGCTGCAATAGTCAAAGTTCCTGTTTTTGACTCCAAATTACTTTCATAGTGAAGGTCTATTGTACATTTTGTTATCGTTTTACACTGTCTTCTTAACAATCGTCTTCTGTAAATTTTTTGTATTCTTATTTTTACACATGGTGTTCTGTGAAGTGTTTTCCCTGTATATCTTGTAGTATTGTTAGGTACTTCATGTTTGGTGCTGTACCAATACAATTCTGCTGTGTTTGTACTGGCAATAAAGTGAATTCTGATTCTGGTATGTTGAACATGTGAAAACCATTACATGGAACACGGCTATTCAAATGACGGTTCTCGAGGCCCGAGCCCTGCTGATTTTCCAGCCTCCCTTTACCTGTGAGCCAGGTGTGAAGCCTCTGGCCAATCAGAATCAGTAATTATTAAACTAACTACCAGGGAGAACTGAAACAAGGCCTGGATTTGGAATCGAGGTCCAGATTTGAAGAACCCTGACACAGAATTAACAAGAAATAAAAAATTGCATGCATTCAGAAAGTACACAAGTAAAATAATATGGACCATTTTAATTATGGTGCCGTGAAAATGCTGAAGGCTACTCACAGTTGGAGTATGTGAAACACTCCCTCATGTTCCTCTCGGGTCCCGGGGTGTTTTTGTGATGAGCCCCCCCCAGGCAGCTGTCGTCGAGAGCCAGGCTGCCGCTCAGCAGCGCTAACACCCCCAGCACAGTGAGGCACAGCTTCATCCTGAAAGCACAGTCACCAACCTTTTAACCTTCACCGTATGTCACAGTATATTGCAGCATTTTATCACTTACCGCTCAGCACAGCTTCCTGCACATGTGCAAAATCAAACACTAATGACTTTCTAGGCAAGGAGGAATTCATCACAGGATTGTTTACACACAATGCCACTTGCAATATATAAAAAATACTGGAACATGGCCCACCTTTGGAATGTTTCCACAACATAATTTGGAATTATCATCTTAAAAACATACTCTGATGACATGATGAACTGCAAGATTGTACTTTTCCCCCTTATTTTCCTAAATGTATGTTTTTTTAAAGGCACTTGCATCAGAATATAACACAAACACCGGTGTTGCTTCTTAGTTGGGTGTTTATAAACATTAAATAGACAAACATCTAATGTCTGCCTGCTTTCACAGGAGAGAAATGTATGGGCTAATACAGAAATACATGTTAATGATCTTTTTTTAAAGTATGATTAGCCAGTTAACACTCACCTGAATAACTGAACCCAGCAGTGCCACTGCATTAGTGCTGCAGATTCAATGAGAACTTGACTTTTGCTGCTATCATTAAATCAACAAGCAGGAACCCAGGAATTTGAATACAGACTTTGTCCATTTTGGTTAATAATAAAACAGTATCTATTTAGTTATATTGAACTCAGCTTTTGGCTGCTAGTAATCCTTATCCATGATGCACATTAAAAAACAAAGACTATGTAGAATGGTTTAAACTTGCCAATAACCTACATTACTCAATAGGTCCACGTCATCCCTCTACAGATCCCAAAGTCCAAAAGTGGACATTGCAAAAATCACCCTGCAGTTTGTGAAGAGTCAATCTAATAAAAGGAACACAATTTTTAGCATGGAGTGCATTTTGAGTAAAACCCCACATTGTCAGTCTTCTTTATTTTTCTACTTTTCGTTTATCATTTTCTATCATCTATTTATTCTTTTTGTTGTGGTGCCTATATTTAAACGAATGTTAATAAAAACAATTTATATTTTTCTGTATGCATATACAAAAAGTTAAATCTATAAAATCTGTATTCTCTACCAACAAGAAAACTCAAAACATAAATGCCACACCCATTAAAAAAATAATGCAAAAGGCAAAAAGACCAAGTTAGACTTTCCCTAAAAGTTTCTTCATTGTCATGTTTAATCTTGTTACTAAGGCCATGGACTTGCACCATTTTAGACAACAAAATGCATGTGTATAAAATGGGCAAGGAAAGAATTTTTTTTTCTTGCAGACTTTCAAGATCACCAGATGCTGACTTTCCACTTTCATAAATATGTTTTGGTTAGTAAAATGTTTGAGATTTAAGTATCTGGAAAATGATCAAATCAACAGTTAGGATTTCGAGCCACAAATGAACTCTACAAAAAGACCGACAGTTTTGTTATTTATGCTAATGAGCTGTGTAGAATTCTCCTTCTTATTCTGATTGATTTCGTCTCTTTTCATAACAGTGATTAAAAAAAAGGCTGCAGTGCTGCAGGTGACATATTAGTTTTACACTTATCATGGAGAAATGAACATCTTCACTAAATCGTAAACCGTGGTATAACTTGTCCCTTTTGCAGTCCTGTCACGCCGCGAGATACCATGAGTCCAGTTGGCAAACCTGCCGTGATCCGTATGCTGCAGTAGGGGGCAGCAGCACGATGCAATTACGTTTTGGTCCAGCCTAATCCACACAGTAACCGCCGGACGCGACACACCAGGGCCCAAAATTAACTGCACGACAACTTTCCTAACAAAGTACAATTATGGCTTCGGGTTGCACATGTTTCAGAAGTTTTATGACATTTAATTCAGGATGCAATTAACATAAATTGACGGAAAATTGTACAGCTCAGACTCAAGCAAAGGACTAATTGAAGTGAAAACCTTCTATTAACTTTTAGATAAATTAAAGGATTTCTATTTTTGAAAAATGTAATAAATCAAATAACTTTGGTAAAATGGCACTTCATAATTGATGAAAATCTGCAAAAACACAGACACATATGCTTAACAAATTTCCATTATAATAACACAGCGCTTAACAAGAATATCGGTTGCTTTTGTAGTTTTACTATCTTACACTTGCTTTCTCACATTTATGTAGTGATACACATAGCATGGTTTTATTCCCATTGATACAGCTGATTTCTGAGTGGTTGAACCGCTAAATAATAGTTTCAGGTCGGCGGCTATCATCTGCAGCATGATTACGAAACCTTTTTATTTTGTGGTATGTCTGTACCCAGAAAGTCTAGAATAAAACTCTTTGAAATGGATACTTTGACTTAAGATAGATGTTTCTGCAATATTTTGGTTCAAAAAAGTCGAGAGGATGTTAGGAAAGGAAGCGGATTTTGCTGAATATGCAGATGCCAGTACTACTATCACGATTAATGCAAGTGTAAATATGTGCTACCCTTCAGAAAAACATATGCAGGAAGGACTATCAGGCTGAGGCACTGCTTCATCGAAATAATAAAAAAGGAAAAAAAACGTAGGCCTATCATACGAAAACGGCATATTAATACATTCCGCGGACCTTGCAATAGTTGCCTTACTGTTTATGTCAGTGCTTACTAAACAATAAAACATTTTCTCGAACCGAAGGTCAGTTAGCAACACAACACGGGCACCTACAGCAAAATATTTAATTGTTCGCATTTCACAATAACCGAAATACCAAACCAGTTCCAGTGTCTGAAACTAGTCTAGGCTTGTTTTCACCATACAAATTACCACAACGAACTCGGAAAACGAGAAATGTCAATTCACAGCCAACATGTCGATAAAATATTACATAAAAAAATATTTTACTTGTCGGTGAAATCAATAGTAACTGTCCAGTGATTTACCATTTTTCGGTTATTAGATTTCAGAGTACACCGGACGTTTACGCTGCATCGGTGTCCAATTAATCGCCAGAAACACAAACCCAGTCTTCACTCTAGAGAAACATCTGGCGACCTTTGGTTTGACGTACAGAAAGATGTCTGCCTCGCCTTGGTGGTTTGGGGGGGGGGGGGGCTGTGCAATTGCAGCATTTTCTGAGTAGGAACTTTCTGTGTCTATCAAAATTACCCTGTTGTCCGAACTCTGAACAGTATGCAAGGTTGAGGTCGCACCTAAATATGTCGCAGTCTTACGCAGTGTTCATTATGCATACAGAGACCCCCTTATAAATTCATGTAGTCAGATTGCTGAAGTGCCACTCAACCAAATTATATGTGTTGTATAATCTATTAAATAGTGAAGATTAATTATCTATGTAGAATTTGTAGGTGGGTACAGGCAAAACAAACAATTTTCGAGTATAACGTTTTATACTGTTATTTTATTACGAGTTTAATATGCCTTTCACGTATGGTCGGATTTACGGCAAAAGTAAAAGTCCGTGTCAATTATGTAGCCACGAAGGCGTGGTCACATGAACTTGACAACACAACACCCTGTCTTACGGCAATATGGCGGCCGCCATAGGCTTGAGCGTGTAAAAGCAGCTGCAGGATGTTGTACGGCGCGCCTGCACACTGACAGCACGAACCGGGCGGTGTGCGTGGAAAATCAGCCAGAGCGCTGCGACTGCATTTCATTTTGACACATGGAAGTGAATTGAACTTTTAGTCTCGGTTTTTGTATCGAAGCCGTTTTTGGAAGGTGGAGGAGGAGACGTGGCGCAGTGATAATGAGTAAATAAATAAAATGACATAAGCTGGCAATTTGGGCTTTTTGGTGCAGCGTGGCTGATACGATTTGGGATCGCGAGGACGGCGAGACATGGGGCGCGCGAGCGCGGTCGCGTGAGGAGAATCGTGAGACGTTTCAAGTCATTCAGACGCAGATTTAAAAATCTGCATTTTTTTTCCTTCTTCGAGCGGCGTTTTGTGGGAGGACAGGCGAACGATCCAACTGGGGGAGGAGGAAAGACCGAGAATTATGCGGCATCCAAATTGACGCCAGCCCGCCTGTTAGCCGGCTAGCCGGTTAGCCGCTAGCACCGACCGCCCGGCTGACAGCCCGCCGCGACTCAGCCTCTCTGCCGCCCTTCTCATCAAGTTTCAGTCGACGGTGCAAGAATAAAACATGCTTACTAGCGTTTGCATTTTTACCTGTGTGGCTGGAAAAGACACGGCTTGCAGTCGAAGTATCGTTTTAGAGGACTAGCTAAAACGTTAGCTGCCAGGTGTTCATTTTTTACCCTCCTGACAGGAGTGCTTCTCAGCATCGACTGCGAGATAAAATCTTGTCTTTTTAAATTTCTTTTGGTGGTGAAAACATGAAGAAGACTGAGAATAAAAATAAAAGAAAGCTGTGCAGCGCGGAACAGGAGAGTGGAGTCGAAATGAGAGACGAGGTAGGTGTGGGGAGCGTCCTCGGCTCTCGATGGCTGCGGCTGGCCGCCGCTTCAACTTTGAGACACGGTTAATGTCCGCTTCTGTTTGCCTTTTTTTACTGAACCACTAAAACAAACGTTTATTTAATTATTTGTATTGTGGTTGTAAAAGCAAACGCAGAATCTTAACCGTTTTCTTCCCAGTCTTTTTATAATATAGTAATGGAAAAAATACATCCAAATATAAACTGTAATTTAAAATAGCTTAATTTGTTGCATAATTAAGCCGTGCACTCGTGCCACTTCAGACGAGACTGTGCTCCGGCAAACCCGTATTTTGAAAACAAAGTCGAAATTGTAACATGTTTGTACACAAAACATGCTTCATCATTGACAGTAACGAATGTGGCGTTTTCAGGCATGACACGAATGTGTTTAATTAGATGCTTCCAAAACCAAGCGTTCAGGTGCAGGTATTTAACAAGCAGGCTCTCCTGAAAGCTATCAGATTTAATTTGTGGCGCTGAAAGAGCGATCGTTTTCCCTTGAAGGATTTACGTTTTATTTTTTTTGTGATGCAGTTGTGCTTGGGTAAGACGATGCCTGATGTGTGGCCCTGTGCATTTAGTCTTGCTATTATACACATTTAAAATGTTATTCTTCTGAGGCGTATTCTGGTACATATTGGAAACCGTAACAGAATTTGAGTATATTAATTTCCTGGTTTTTGCTAGTTGTTTTTATTAATTTATGTCTTTTCAGATTTTTTTTTCAATGCCATATTTTAGTGGAGATATTCAATTGAAGTTGCTCAAAGGTATTTAGAATCCCTGGAGTGGGTTTTAACCCAATGACCTTCAGTGTATGAGTTGCCATCTCTAACCGTGATACTGCTATTAGCCGTGGATTGCTGCTTTAATGATGAGACATTTTCATTTTTCATTGGACAAAACAGCCTTAGCATTAATGTAGAATTTTAAATTCTGTCATAACCTTACAAAAATCTGTCTGTGGGTGTGAGCCAGAGAACCTTTAGGTTGAGAGTATTCATTGTGGAGGTGTTGGTATCAGGTTTCTTGCTGCTTTACTTTGGAGAAGCATGCACGTTGTTGAATGTGGTAATGTAAAAGCCATAGTGCTTGGCACTTACTAGTGCAGGGTAGTGCCTTGGCAAAAGAGCTGAAGCTTTTCTGGATGCCCTGGACAGGGCCACCAGGTGTGAAGTCTTGTATGTGCTGAGTTGGGATCTGTGCTCACCTGTACTCCTCTCAATTCTTGACCTGGCTAAATATGACTACTTGGGGGCTGGAAAACATCAGGTACAGGTGCCATTGGTCTCTGTCCTTCATTGGTGTGCACTTTTATATGCTGAAGAAGAAATGGGCATGTTTGTTGTTTCCTGTACACACTTTTACATAAATTGGTAATGTATTGGTTTGTTTTTCAGTGGTATGAAGTCATGTTGTGTTTCTGGTTTAGCTTTGTTGTGCCTTAGTTACTCCAGTTGCTTCTTTATTTCCTTAATAAGGAGCGGGGGGGGGGGGTTGCATTGAGCAAACTGATGTCATTTTTGTATGTAATTTTTAATCTAATTTGGGATGGACAGTCATTTTTGGTTACTGTATTAGTCTCTGCTGTCACTGATCTTTTTTAAAATAACTATTTGAAATCCATTAATGAAATCTGTGGTCTTTTGGGGAGATTGTTCCTTCCTGCAGAAAACTTTAAAATCCTCAATGTTACAGAATCTTTCAGTGTAATTCTACAGAATATTACCCATGGTTTTAAGTTTGCACTTTGACTTGTAATGACAATTACAAAGTTATAAGCTGTACAGTACAATTTCTTGTGTTGCTGTCTGCCAGCTTTTCTTTATGGTTATTATGTGTTATCAGGGTTTCTTCAAGGAGAAGTTGAGCTGAATTTGGTTTCATTGTCACTTCCTGTATTAGTACACATTTTATATTTTTTATGGTGTGTCGGTGTGTATAATATATATTATAAATCATTTTGTTTTTGTCATTTGGTTATACTTTATTGTAATGATTGCTTTTCAGTGAAATGTTCTCCAAAGTGCTTAAAATAATTCACTAAAAACCTTTCAAAGTGGTGCTGCTTGTAAGGTCGGCACTGCATATTGACTCGGAATTATCTTTTCTGCAGTTAATTCTGAGACTTTTGTGTGAGATGCCTTATGGATATAGATAGTCAGTGTTCTCATCTCCTTTCTTAGGGCAGCAACATTTCACTTTATTGTCTGAAAATAATTATTGGTGGAATCAGCTATTTAAAATTCTTGCATAAGCCTTGTGACCTTGACTAATAACTGGTAGAAAGATGGATGGATGGACATAGAAAGTGTGTTCCATAATGTATAGCCGTGGTTGTTTAAAAGTATTGAATCTCTTTTCTGGCCTGTTTTAAGAAGGGATTTGGTATGCTTTAGATTTACTAATAAAAACTGGTGTGTTTGTCAATGTCCCCTATGTTTGTATGGGAGTCTATGTTGAATTTATGTGTGTTTATTTGTGCAGTGTTGAAAGATTAAAAATGCCACCCCCAATCCTGTGACTCAGCCGTGGTTGTGGTACGGTTATTGTTCTGTGCGAGCTTGAAGACCAGCAATAAACAAGCTTTTTAATTTTCCTCTAGCCTAGGCTGATTCAAAGCAAACCTTCAATTCAATAGCATACATAATTTATTCTGTTTAATGAGATGCTTTTCATTGCCTGCTTTGCATTTAAGCTGTGTTAAACCTGGTAGATTAATGTGGCACGATCCAGATGTTGCACTGAAACTGTGGAGAGGATCAGAAAACATTTACATCTTGCTTTTTGAGCAGTTTTTCTCTAACTCACTAGTCAGTAAATTTACCATCTTGTTTACTGCTCCGATCTCCAACATGAGTCACTGTTGGTAGAGCTTAGTGTCGGGGACCCCCTTGCAGAAAACTAATTTAGTTCTGCATTTGGGCTCTTTAACATGTTATCCCTGCAATTTTTAATGGACAAGTCTTTGTTTGATTGGTGGAGGTTTCCTCAGACAGATGCAGGGAAAGGCAGGCCTGAAGTGGACTGTGGTTCAACGCCATTCAGCCCTGTGGTCTGGATGCCCCCCCAGCTGGGGTGGGTGGTTTGTGTTTTGTATTGTGGTGTAATATCTGGAACACAGCCCTTCTGCTGTCTGAGGTGGCTGGTGCTCTTTGTGTTGTTCCTGGCAGTCAAGCATTCTCCTCTCCCAAGTGGGGTCGCTAGGGAGCACACCTCCAGCTTTGAGGCGGAGGCTGCTGACTTCAATTCCTGTAGCACATAAAGCTGTGACTGTTAGAATTATGCGTTATGATATATGCTTTTTTTCCCCAAAAGCCATTTTTTCCTTCCCAATTTTTAAAAATAAAAACTTCTGCAGTGAGCAGCAATTATTGCAGAGCCCCAGAAGGGACATGGAGGGGGAAAAAAATCGGTGTTTGGAAAAAGACAAAAGATGGAGTTTTGTGAGATCTTGCAAAGGGTGGATGGACTTAATTTAAAGTACAAATAAGGATGTTCATTTAACGTACAAAAGAGAGAATCAATGGACAAATAAGTATAAATCTAAATGATGCAGACATGTCCAGTTAAGAGTGCTTTAAGCATTAAACTGTGGTGGGCAATGCACTCCATATGACTTTTGTATTATGTGTTTTTATACATTGAACAGTGTCCATTCACCACCAGTAACTAAGCTGACTGGCTATTGATTGTGAAGTGTGCACATGAGCATTGTAATATTAATCAAAATTTGCCTGTTAAAAGCTGGAAAACCAAGGGGCGTTGCTTGTTTTTGTTGGAAGATATTACTGCTGGAAAACTGAATATAAAGCTGATTTTACTGCTTTGTCATAGTTCAGGGCTCCAGACAAAAACTTCAGAAACCATTGGCTCCTAAACCCAAAATATTTAGGAACCATAATCTCCATCATATACCAAATGTAAAATAAATGCTTGCATGGCACATTTTGTCTGTGGTCTACCTCACACTGCCATTAATTTCTATAATCTGAGCTATCTGACCTGCATACTATTGTCTTCTGCATTGTCTTATACATGATAGAAGAATAAATGACACAGAAACATGCTATGCATGGATGGCCACAGCATGAATAGACACAGATTTGTTAATAAATACGTATAAAAACACATAATATGAAAGTTAAATCGTATGCCTTGTCCCTTATAGTTTAATGCTTAAAGCGCACTTACCTGGACATCTCCGTATTGTTTTGGTTTATACTTATTAGTCCATAAATAAATTCTTTTGTACCTTAAATGTACACAGTCCAGTTATTAGTAATGGGGAAAAGTATTGCAGTATCTCACAAAGATCCATTTCAGCTTTGCGAGAGTCCATGTCTGCAGATAATTAAAAGCTGCCACTTTTCTTGTCTCTAGTTTTTATATAATTTTTTCATGGATTGTACGAAGCAGTCACCATTGGCGTCTGGAATGAAAAATACTAGCTGCAAAATATATAAATATAAAAAAATATAAAATCTAGTCACATTGGTGACCATTTTAATTGCTATCTGGAGCCCTGTAGTTAGGGTTTAAACCTGAAACCACTTTCAGGTATGCTTCCTTAGCATTCTCACTTGATGTTTGTGGGGATATGTGGATCTCTACTGAAATATTCACAAAAGTGGATTTTCACTGCACAAGGTTTATCATTTGACATTTTCTCTCTCCATGCCACATGTTTGGTTGTTCCAGAGTGTTGTTGCTGCTGGCAATTTTGTCGCACTTTTTCTTACACTTTAGTTTTTAGATGTTTAATTAGGTTACTAGTGTTGTATGAACCCGATTTTGTACCTCCTCCATCTCCACTAGTGTAGTGTAGCATATTTTGCCATCTGCTAAGCTTTGGGTTTTATTAACTTTTGAAGTGTAATGTAGTAAGGGGCTTTTTTACATGAATGAATACTGACAGTTTTGATGAAAGAGTAAGTTTCAGAATACTTTATTGATCCCTGAGGAAACTGTGGTTACAGCTGCTCCTGGACAGTAAGAACATAAGTTAAAATACCAATAACAAATACAAATTTTACAATACCAAAATACGAGTAACTCAATATACAAACAATATCAAGATTCAAAGCATTTATTGTCATGTACAGTAGAAAAGTACATTTCTTTGTAAAATGAAATTCTTTCTTTGCTGTCCACACAAGATGCCAAGGTACAATATAATAGTAAAAATGGAAAAATATTTTTATATGTAATGTGCAAAAGAGATTAATGTGCCAAAAATTACAGTATGAGGTAGTATGGTATGGTAGTATGATGTCCATTAGTCATACTCCTGTCGGCTGTTAAGGAGTCTGGCAATGGGGAAGGAGGAGTTGTTGAGTCGGGAGGTTCTAGATTTCACTCTTCTGTACCTCTGTCCTGAGGACAGGAGTGTGAACAGTCCGTGTTGGGGGTGTGTGGGGTCTTTAAGATGGAGGCAGCCCTTCTCTGGACTCTGTGGTGGTTGCTCCTCTGCAGAGAAGGCAGTGGAGTTCTGATAATTTTCTCCGCAGTCTTCACCACTCTCTGCAGGCGTTTGCAGTCCATAGCTGTAGTACTGCCGTATCACGCAGTGATGCAGCTGATCAGTGTGCTCTCCACAATGCAGCTGTAGACGTTGCTGAGGATCTTAGTTGACATACCAAACTTCCTCAGCCTCCCCAGGAAGTACAGCCGCTGTTAAGCCAAATTACTAGGGTGGGGCAATCATGGTGATTGGTTGGTTGACCACATGCACTGGCGCTAACTTGTAAGATATGTGGAAGTGCTGGGATTAGAGAGAGGAGCGGAGCAGAAATTGAAATTAGTTTTGTACCACAATTGCAAGTTTTGTACCACAAGGCATCAATTAATACCTTTTTCCTTGCATATTTTCTTTTATTCTGTGATAAACGAATGAGCAATATGCTGGCCACATTTAGTGATGAATTATGAACGTCACAGGTAATATAAAATACAAGTTAACCGCTGTGTCCCATTTTGTTTGTGATCATTTGCTCCCAGTAAATGATACACTATGACTTGTACATACCATCCATTGTTTGACATAACTTCTGCCCCTCTTCAGAGGTTTATAATCCTCTGTTGTATCTGCCTTTGAGTTAGTGTTCAGCAGGTATAATCAAAGTTGCAGTCAAACCCGAGGCGATTGGTTGTAAGAACAAGACTGCATATGAGTAGCACCCTTTGATTGACAAGGTGAAATGACTTGCAGATTGTCCTCAAGAGCAATCAAAACTGCTGTTCTGACAGGTTTTAGCTTTCAAAACATCTTCACACTTCGCTACCTGTTGCTTTGCCCCCTTGCATATACAAAAATTGAGCAAGAGCTAAACATCTGATGCAGCTGCATACAAAACACCCTTCAAAGCTAAATTGCAGCCTTTGTTTTTGTTGCTGTTTTTTTTCTTCAAAAAAACCTGAAGGAAAGGATTAAATAATATCATGCATTGATTGCATCTTTGCTGGAATTTAACACCCCCCACCCAAGAGTAATGAACAAAAGACCCTTTGCAATGAAATAGTTTCTGCCAAGCCATAGAAAAAGTGTCATCTCCATATGTGTAAGCTGTATTTTGCTAATAACACTCGATGAGCATCTGAAAATACATTTTTCATTCTTTGGTTGAACTCTTTAGTGCATTTGGCAGTGTTGTATACCTTGCTGAACTGTTTATGGTGGGATTGATGCCTAGTGCACAGTTCAGTGGTATTGGTATGAATAAAACGTGGTAGATGTGCAAAAGCTGTTTGTCACTCATTGATGTGGTTGAACTGTAATATTTTGTGTGTCTTGCCATCCGAGTTGGAAAACTGAGCTGCTTTTGTCTTTCCTGGTGTCATATACAACTGTATAAAACCAAAAGAGAGCTGAAAGATCACATTTACAAATATGAACTACCTTACCTCACTATCATTCAAAGTAGTGTAGCTGGCTTGTACTTCATTTGGGTTACATAAAACAATTCATTAGGGTTACCACATTCAGACATGAATGAAAATGCAATAGTAAAAAAAAAATCAGCCTCGATTCCCCAGGATCTCAGTGTAAGTGTAACTTGTAGTAATTTTCTGAGGCTAGATTAGTAATTAAAAATTATTAGTCAGGTGTCTGTCACCGAAAACGTAATAGAACACATTACAAAATCTGATCTTGTTTCCTTGGGTAATGTGGGTCAAAGGTTGATGTTCATAGTGTAAAGGGATCATTGGAAAGCTGCCTGCTCAGCGTGTAGTTTGCTAGTTTTCAGTGGGAGCCAGGGAAGGGAAGCGAGAATCTGAAGACTATCATGACTTTCTGACCTGGCTTTGGGAGATGAGCTACTCTACCACAGCAGGCAGTGTTTTTGCCACCCCCCCCTTTCATTCAGGAATGTGAAGCCCTGTGGTGTGTCAGCTTTGTGACATGACCTCCTCCTTGCCATGGTGACCTGTCATAGTTTTGGGGCATCATTGATATTCCGGCACAGCACCTGCACTGCCTGCAGCACAAGATTAGTTATAGCCTGTTCCATGGGCCTGAAGCCTCCAGCTGTACTGTGCGTCTCTGGTGATGTAGTGAAAATCAAGTGAAATTTGTGTTTTGCGATGGAGGTGGGATACTGGGTTCTTTGGCCAACAAAACTAAACATATTGCCATTACCTGACACAAGCTTATCTGTTGGACAACAGCGACAGAGATCAGTGTAGTATGGGTCCTGGGCTTGATCTTGATGCCTGCCATTTTCTGGTAAAAAAAATGGTAAAATAAGAAGCAGTACATGTTGCCACACATCTTTTCTAGATCACTTCAGAGGAGGGGGATGCATTCCCTGCAGATCTATGCCAGTGTTTTGTCTGTGCAAGATAACTGCTGTCCTTGGCATCTTTCCTTCATGTTTTCAGTTTTCTGTCTGTTCAGATGGTTTTCAAAAGCTGAGTGTGTCACCAAGGCTGTCGTGGGAGTGGAGGGATATAGGAAGCAGGTTTATCCAAGGGCTTTGCTGGAGTGAGTAATGGTTTCTGGGCATTACCCAGAGGAATCTATGCATCAGGCAGTCTTTGTCATCACAATGGGGCGCACAACTAACCTGGATGATCTGGTTGGCTGTGCATAGTTTCCTCTTCTGAGTGTTGTCTTTCTGTAAACAAAATCACTGGTTGCTTTGTTTAACTCTTGTTGCATCCTTCCTTGGGTATAAATCTCATCTTGCTTGCACCAGCCCCAGATTAACTTGAACTCTTGAGTTACAGAAGGAACGTATTGGTAGGAATGTAGTTAAATTCAGGATCTTTCTGGCAAAACAAAAATTGATACATGTACCCAAGCACCTGAGGATAGGTTCCATGGAGAGCTTCTATCAGTAGCTTCATTTCATACATGCTATCAGTCAGAATCCTTTTGAGGCATCCTGAATGTATTGTTACTCCATCTAATGGTTCATGCTGTGGTTTGCATGCTAAATTTCTCCTTTGCTTTAAATTTGAGTTTCAAAGAAACTCAAAATCATTGTCAGCCCATGTAAGATATTGAGATTTTTTTTTCATTGTAATTGCAAATGTTTGACTGTCATTTCGGTTATTTCAGAATTTGTCTCCTGATTTGCCAGTTAGTATTGTATCTGTGTGTTTACATTTTATTGGTTAGCTCACGCTTTATTCTCCTGTATTTTCTATGACTTGTGGTTGTTTTTAGGTTAACCACTCCACTCGCTAGCATCTCCACAGTATGTAAAACGAATTAAGCTTAATGGGGTTGCGTGGATTATGTGGTGTTTTGAGTATTATAATAGTTTTATTGCAGGATGATCAGAACAGTCATTTTGTACCCATAAAAACGGTGGTCAGTGTGATGTGAGTTAATGGCCACATTGTTCTCTTATTTGATGTCTGAAAATTTTCTCCTTGGCTTCATCTGTCACTGCAGGCGTAGGATCATGGGGATTAGCCCTGGTTTTACTGCATCCTGTCTTCCTCATATTTTAAATGACTGACCAGGGAATGAGCTGTACTCTGAATATTAAACTCCTTGCTTGAGTTTTCTGTATTTCTCCTTTCTAAGCATTCCTAAGCTTCACCTGAACCAGGGAAGTTATAATAAAAATCAGAAGCTCCCAACACAATAAATGTTTGTGTCATAATGGAGATGCAAAAGAGATCCTTTTGTGGATTCTTTGTTAATGCATATTAAACTACACCTGTCTTTGGGCTGATTCAGAGTACAGTAATCCCTCACTTATCGCGGGAGATAGGTTCCAAGGCCGACCGCGATAACTGAATTTCCGCGAAGTAGGG
>JABFEB020000033.1:17794250-17813481 GCA_019775895.2 Stomatorhinus ivindoensis
CCGTGCTATAACGCACGTAGTCACTAAACTTGTGTTGTTCTTAGACTAGGAAATACTACTACTACTACTGTATATTTAAAAACCCGCGATAAGTGAACCGCGAAGTAGCGAGGGATCACTGTAAACCAAAGGTAAATATTGGCTGGGTATATTGGATAAAATAAGACTTGAAAATGAAATTTGATTATGAAATTCTTTTTGATTTCAGTTTTGAATGTAGGATTTTCCCCAAAATTGTGGCATTACAGTGAGCTTCAGTTCCAAATTCAGCAATGCTGTAACTGTAGGCTGTGTTTCACTGCACAAGCCAGTCAAATTGACTTGGGCTTGTGAACATGCAGATGTAAAACTGGCCACAAGCTGGTCTGTCCTCTTGAATGCCTGCTCGTGTTCCTAACAGCTGTACTCATCCCCATGAGCAGCAATTTACTGGCTTGCAAACTCATTGCTGCAGGATTACATGCTAGCAGCTGGCTCTATCTGGGGATATCTTGTCCACCCCCATCCCTGCCCAAATAATGCCTTTACAAGCTTCTGCAGCACCATGTTTGCCTTATTTGCCATGGGGCTGTTCAGTCAAGTGTCCCGGAGGCGGACAGAAACATCTTGAGGAGGAAATTGTCTTAGTGGGTAGGAATGTATTTATTGAAGCTCGTATTAAGCAAGGAGTCTGATCCAAGAGTTGGGGTTATGTCAACTTGGGGAGTTTTGCTCTGAATGGAAACCCAGGCAAGCTGTTTTTGTGTGTCTGAACCGGACCAGCAGCATTGGCTTCTTTTCAGGCTTGACTCCCTTGTCCTCTGTAACCCACTGCAAAGTTCTTCATGATGTTTTCTCTCCTCTGACTGTACGGTCAGCAGCAGGGCAAAAGCTTGACAGGCTCTCATTTGCCAGAAGTGTACAGTGTTTGCTTAATTTTTACTAAAGTAATTTTCTGTATTGTATGTGTCTATGGATTGTACTGTATATTTGCCGAAACAGTTTTATCCCTGGAAAAGTTCTATGAAAAATCTTAAAGCCAGCTGACCACAGCATCTCTTCTTCCTCCTAGAAAGGAAGAATAAACATTAAATGAGATTTAAACTTGAATATGCTTTTATCAACGGTGATCAGCTTTTAAAATGCATTTCATTGACATGAAGGGAGTTTATATTGATGGAATAGTGTCGTAGGGCTGTATGATAAAACAATAACAATCTCTATAATTGTCCAGTATTAATGTAACAAATGCTTGATTTAGATTTTGATGTAATTTAAGACCCATTTTGTCATTGGCGACACAGTGCCTCACAATGAAATTGTCATTTTCCATGTGACTGCTTGTCAGGCCTAGCAATGGAGCACAAACACAGTCACAGCCATAAAAACACACGGGAGATTTATTGAACAAGAGAATGCAATCTCTTCAGTCGAAAGACAATAGTGCAGTTCACCAGGAGAGCAGTGAGTTAGTCCAAAGCGGTGTTTTGACTATGCAAATAATGTTTTTTTTATATATTTTATAATTCGATTACCTGAATTCAGCTCATTTACTTTCGCCTTAAAATAAAGACAACAAATTCTGTTGGAAACACTCAATGTGTTTAAATGCCATCCTCATAATTCAAGGGGTAATATTCAATCCTCTTGTTTTTGCTTTACAAATATGCTGCCAAAATTTAAATTTACGGCTAAAGTTTAAAATACAGTATGAATTTCAACCTTCTTTATCCGGGAACAGCGGGATAGAGAAGCAGCACTATAAGAATACAGGAAACTATTTAATAGTGTTCTATTAAAGTTTTCTATTAAAATATCTCTTTAATCTCTTCACATCATGTTGTGAACTTTTTGCACCACATTATCTTGAGTAGTATTGATAAGAATATTGAAGTATCAGCGTCAATAAGCACTATTGGTATTGATAAAATCCGAACGATACCCATCTCTACTTCACTCTCTCACACTCTAAGGGGCCTCAGTCTCCTAACCCTACTGGAAGTCACCCTTTGTATGCAAATTCAGTCATGTAAAGGACCTTGTCGGAAAGGATTTTGTAGGAAACAAAGGGTAAAGAACTCTCCTTATTATGAATTAGACTCTTCAAGTGCATTCCTTATACAATACATGCTTGAAAAGGTTTATGTATGTCTTTTGCCTTTTAGATGCCTGCTGTGAATGTTCTTGCAGCATGTTCCCTGGACAGTAGCCCCTGCTGCAGCATTGAAGCTTCACATTCATTTTGTTACAAGAGTTAAATTGTTAGGCAGTTGCGTAAGTTTCTGGTGTGTCTCACAAAACAGGTTCACTCTCTTGTCACTCCTTCCCCAGGCTCTGTCTCATTCATCTTCACCCTCATTCTGATGCCCTGATGTTGGCTAATGCAGTCTAATCCTAGCTGTGGGAAGTGAGATTCTGAGGAAACATGCTAAGTCCAGGCAGTAGGCTGCTCCCATTCACGTGAAGTCTTCTTCTTGTTGTGTCATACAAGAGAAGAGATGAGTTTAGCAACTAAGCTTGGACTGTATTTATTTTTTCATACCATCACAGCTTCTAGACATTTCACCCCTGTAAATGGCATATGACTATTTAAAAAAAGGGTAAATCATGGAGACTACTGTAACCTCCCGCATCAGAGATGGCCTACATGGGCTCATTGTTGTGAAAGATGTGGCTCCAGTCACTGCTAATGCTGTGCACTACAGTACATTGCGTTAATACAGCATTTCCATATCGGTTTAATAGAAAGATGAAAGAAAATGTCTTTTTTTGCAGTATTAAAAAATTTACTTTGGGATTACTAAATATTAGGGTATGCTGTCATGCCACACAAGCCTGTTAGGAACCATCTGGTGCCATGATGTGGCATGTGGATCCTAGTCACAAACATGAATGAGTTGCTGGAAGAAAATGCTGTTCTGTTTTTGTGCTGCTTTTTGTTGTTTCTGATGCCATCATTGACATCTGAAATTCACTGTTTTTGTGAAAAAGCAATTTTATATTTAAAATAAGTGGTGGATTCAGTTTAGTCTGAGTAAGGCATGTGTCATATGATGGCTTCTTGACTCGACTTTCATGTTTTCCCATTGAGGAGTTCACCAGACCTACTCCATCCTGTTGTTCATGCTGACCGATGCAAAGAGTTTGTGGTCTATGAATATTGGAGGTCACTCTTTGTGTTGCCTGGTAGCCAGCTGTTGGTGGCTATTTCAGTTTGCTGCATCTTTACCTTGCCACACCACTGCTGTGTTCTCACAGAAGCACAGTACCCTGGCACTGAGTACATCTCTGCCGACTTATGAGGAAAAAGTAATTTGAATTTAAATAAATGAGAAGGCTTCCCAAAGGGTCCACTTTCAATGTTCTGAAGGGCATCATGAAAGTTTTGTTTGGGGGGTGTAGTCCTGTCATATAATCCCTTTGACCCATTTTTGCTGAGATTGCTTTTTCAAGATATGGCTGCTTGCCAAGGGTTTATGATAATCGAAGGCATTTCTGTATGTGGGCTTGACTTTAGACACTACCTCGTCCAAACATGCATATACGTATACACTGCTCTTATGTAAGCCCTTAGTGAATGTCATCTTATGCAACAGGTCTTCAACATGCCTTGGTCTGCTGTATCAAGCCACTTCTGCTCTGACATTTGATCAGGTTGAGTTAGCTTTAGCATAAATATTCTTGTCTACATTGTGCACAGCACTACTGTAATAGAGTGGCTTCCCAGGCCAAGACCTGCCATTTGTAGCTGCTGCCTGGAGAGCGGTTTACTGCGGCCCTTCCCCAGGCCATGCCAATCATATGTGTATTGGTGAGTGACCTGTGTGATGCCTGGATATGGCAATGTAAGCAGTATATTATAAATGTTGAGACACTCTCCATACACGAGCATCACCTCTCTGCCCATTTTCCTATGTTGCAATTCCGTCACTGTAAGGAAGGTGTTATATGGGCCTTAACTGGCTCACTCTCATGTTTTTATTTATCGTTCAAGATCAATCTGCATGTCCTACGCTAAGCTCACACTACACGTCTTCTCTTAAAATATGGAGTTTATGCACTACATGACTGATCAGTGATAGGGGTCTCACACAACAAGATCTATCACCAGGAGGAATCCCCGGCAAGTCCACCTGGTCTGTAGACTACGTTTTGTCATGAAAACGCACAACTAGCATGCAGAAATGATGGTATGTTGAAGAGAACTGGCAGTTTCTATGCACCTCTTCACTTTCTCGATGCAGGTCGTCGGTAGCATCAAAAAGGCATGGGAGCTCTTGCTAAAGCTCAATCAAACTTTCTTTCATTTCTTGGGTCCAAACAGATCATTGATTTTTTTTTTTTGCTGCAACCATTATTGTTGTATAGCAATCTGACGACTTTAAAAGTTATGTAATGTGAATTTAGCATGTGACCCTTCCCCTGGGTTTTCCCTGACCATCTGTGTCTTGCACTCTCATTGGCTGTAGCTCACCACTGCATTCATTACCAGTCACAACACTTTTTTTCACACCATAGGATTTGGAGTTTAGCCTTCTCGATATGACTGGCATCAGTCAGTCAAGTCACGTCTTTGAATAGGTCACACATAGCAGTTCAGTGCTGATTGATCTCTGATCTGTTGGTTTTGACGGAAATCTCCAAAAACTATTGGCAATTGGAAAATGTGAGCTAATATCGTGTAGCATAACTCTATTAAACATGTTTTAATGTATTGTCTTCTTAGCTCCCTTAGGTAGAGTTAGCCTGTCATGCCATCCAGATCTTCCATTTCCAGATCACAATTAAAGCTTGAGGTCTGTACGTTAGACAATACATTATCACTTTTTTTACCTTACCTTTTTTTTCCCCAAGATGGCAATTGTACTGGTTTTGTGGCAGGCTGTTTGCATAACCAATTGACAATGAACACGGTTACATACCCATCTGCTTTAGTACTTTGTGTGCTGCAATTTTTGGTACTGGTACTTTACTGGAAGTGAATGGAAAAGGGAAAGTACAGAATGTACCATTCCAAAAGTTTGGTCCCTGGTGCAGTGGAAAAGCAATAGCGTTTCCTGAAAATCCTATGTATACAAGGGTTAATTTCTCATGCATTTGTAAATGTAAATCATATTGTCATTTGATTAAAACATTTCAACAGTTTTATAGTGCGTCCTGGTGAAAGATTTTGTTTGTCATCCCCTTTCGCTGATCAATCATGTACTAAATAACCATGACTTCTAGATTCCCATTTACAAGATAAATTGTTTGGTGTGAGCAGTATGGCGATCTGATGACTTTGAATGTTGTGTAGTGTGAACTTTAGCATTAGAAATCTATCAAAGCAGCCAAAAATGGTATTTCTCAGGCAGCTTCATGGCTTTGTGTTCTGGGGGGTTGGGGGGGATGACAAAATGAAAAACATGTGTGACGTAGGTGCCATTGTTGGGGGGGGGGGGTTGAGTATGAGTCATGACTGCAGTGTTCTGGTGGGGAAACTGAGCTCTGCTCTTTTATTTAACATCAAGGTATGATTTACAACTGTTATTCCACAGACTCATCAACAAATCTGCCAAGATTTTAACCTCCACACAAACCTCACCAGACCCATCCCCTCATCCATTTTTTTCATTTAAGGTATCAATTTACCATGCCAGTAGCCTTTTTAATAAAAAAAAGGATTGAAACCTGTTTATTTTATTTAGTTTGTGGAAATTGCAGCCGACTCCAATTTGACAATACAAAAAAATGTACAAAAAATAAAAATAAAATATAAAACTTCTCGAAAGCCTATGTAATACTTTTCTTTTCATAGCCAGTTCTCTTATTTAATGTATGTGAAACTTACTGCCCCTGCCTTTTACATTTAAATACTAAGGAAAGTTCTTCAGCTGCCTATGAAATGCAGCACCGTATAACTGGTTGTTTGCTGTAAAAAGCTAAAATGTTCTGTGGAGTTTTTGTGCCTAACAAACTGATTCACATGCCAGTGAACAAAATATAAAAGTTGATTTTAATTTGGTTGGATTTGTGTAGAAATCCCTCCCCCTCAGCTGCTAACTTGTCTATTGCCCTCATTACGTTGAACGTGAATGTTTGTTTGCTTTTAGGATCTGTTCTGTTTTCCGCTGTTGTGCCAAAGAAGAATGAGGTTGAACCAGGCTGGCGCTGTCTGCTTTTCTCCATTGCAATCAGTTGTGGCTGGCCCACTCATTGTAAGATGGTGACGTGGTTTTTAAGGATGATTATTCGATGGCTAGCCTTATTAAAGTTATTAATTGCTGTCGTGCCAAATAATCTCATGCAATATCCGCTAAGTACCATTACAAGAAACTGTAATAAATCTTCTCAGTAGAAGGAAATTAGAATATGCAGCTGGATTTTGGCATTTTTAAATTGTTTTCGCTTGGTGCTTTGCTGAGTAGACTTGGTTTGTTAATCCGGAACTGATCTATTCAGTCAGAAGAAACATTATTGATGAGAATAAATCATAAATCATTGTTTCTGATTGTCATGTGAATGCTGACCCTGGGGGGTGTGCCAGACCTTCTTGCCATTGTAGAACTTAAGAGTGGTACAAACAAGTCTTCTCGACTGGCTGGCAATCCCGGACTTGTTTATAAGAGAATACCTAATAAACAGAGCTGAGTGTTCTCTAGTTACCGCTGTGGTTTTCCTTGAGGTGAGTTGGCCTGTTCTCTCATGGGCCCCTGCTGAGTGCCTTGTTAGGCAAGCAGGTCTCCAGTAATGAAGCTGTTAGTCACGGTGGACGGCGGCACCATCTCCCTGGTGTAATGCTGCTGGTGAACTTTGCTTTCATTACTGACAGAAGAATGGGGAGTAAAAAGTGTTAGGTTGTCATCTAATATGGCTTCGGGTGGCTGAGCAGGGCTGTTAATGGGAAATTGCAGGGACCTTTGATTACTTAAAGAGCTGTCTCTGCTTCAGCTGCAGCCCTCTGGTACATTAAGCAGCTTACAGGTGCAGTTCACCTCTTGGTTTGCTATGAGTGTTATGCGCCACAGTAAATGGCATATCCTTCGCTCTGCATTTTTGGGACATTGGCTACTGTCAGTCTTCCAGTGAAGGGTGGGTTTTAATTCGTTTCTCTTTCCTGCGGCCTTTTATCTTGCCACACTGTGCTGCTTGGTGGGGTGTTTCAGCATGCTACTGGAGTGGGAGTTACCTCACATGGCTGCAGGAGACCGATTAGAGCATGGGGACCTGTTAGGGGTCAGCTTGGGTGACATTTTGGGCCAGTCAATGCTGAGGACACCACACAGTGGCCCCAATGTCCCTTTTTGACACTAGGGCTGATTTATCATGTCAAGTTCCTGGCAGAAGGATGTCAAGGTAGTAGTGAACACGTGGCCCTTTAGCAAGGGGTTCCTCTTTCTACATGTTTACTAACCTCTGTCCCCCAATACCCTCTGAGTTGTGTTAGGCAAAGTTGATTTGTGATGTCTAATGCAATTAGGCTTTTAGCTTTTGTGTGCTTGTCAGTTTAAGGATGCATATGTACGTGCGCATTAGGAGTGTAACGGTACACATATTTGTACCGAAAATTTTCGGTATGCATATGTCCCGAATGAATGTAGCAATTGTGGAACCTTTGTGTGTTTGTGTGTTCCTCCAAGAAACATTCAGAAAGGGGCGGATGAAGCCACACCATTACACATGTGCACGTACATCCTAATGTGAAACTGGAAGTCGTTAATGTGAATACAAGTAGAGTACGAGTATTTTTTTAAAATGCTAAAATACCATAATGGATATTTATTTTACTTTTATTTATGCCAGAGAATATTTATTTTGATTTACTTAAAAAAATTTTGTTAGTAGGTTTCAGCAGTATTGGCATACACTTTTTATTTGAGAGACAGTCATGCATTGTTCAGAAAACCACTGTTTAATAAAGAAAAACAAAAAAATTGCTCCTTTTTATCTTTGCTGTCCCAAAAACATACTGCATAAAAACTCAGTTCTGTTTTTGCAGGGTGGGTTAGTTTGATCATGCAGCTGTCTGTAATGGCTGGTTACGTAACACTTTCAGCGTTGCCAGACGTATTCTGTCTGTACTGTGGTAGATACGACCCTTTGGGATCCAGGGTCTGTTTGTGTGGTTACTTAGAACCTTGCCTTCTGTGCTCCTATTGCCCTCAGGGGTGGAAAAAAACAGTACGCTGACCTCGTGCTGACTGTGTCTGCTATTCAGGCTGTTTTGGGGAACTTCCAGAGAACAGATGATGCTCCCAGAGCTGCTGCTTGTGGGCCACAGCCCTTCTGTTGTAGGATCCATCGCAAGGAACTATTCCATGCTAATTGATGCACATGTACAGACATGGGTGATGTGTGAACCTCTGTTTCCAAGGTGGCCTGCCAAGAACTGAGCTATAGGCTTCTCCCCTGCTGGTCTTTACAGCACAGCTGTCAGGAAGTGAGGTCTGTAGCACCACTGTCACTGGCCCAAAACTGCATAATATGAGGTCAGAACTTCTCAGGTTTTGCTGAGTCTTGGAATTGTTTAAATTGTCTGCTCTTGCAGATGCTCTTGTTGCAGCAACGTTTATGTACAGATTGTGGCAGTGGTGTGCTTGTAGACTTTTTGAGCCACAGGGTTGTTCATCTGCAGTGTAGGGTACTTGACAAGGCACTGAAAATCCTGAGCTTCACATATTGTCAAAGGATAACGAAGGAAAAATGACAACGAGTGATGGTGAAGGAGGACTGGAATGTGTTGTCCAGGTAGGTAAAGAGTGCTGAAAGACCTATTTTGTGATATCTGTAAATTCTGAGTGTCGAAGCAGCATTTTAGTATTTGATCAAGGCTATGAAAGGATGAGCAGTTATGAGTATGACCAGAAAATGCAAGACTTTTATTAAAAAATGGCAGCAAGCAATGTTGGCTGAGGTTTGAGCTGAGCAAAGGCATTCGCTTTCTTTTAGTAACATTGGGATACAGTCTTCAGTATCCCTATCTGAAACTAAATGAAGGTTTCAAGGATCTTTTCTTCAGCCATCACCACGATTTGGCTGGTTCTTTACCCTCTTTGTTGGACTGTAGGGAGCCCTTTGGCCTGGCACACCTTGTCCTCAGGTAACAGCACTATGGATGGCTTTCGTTGCTTTGTTTTCTGCCAGGCTTTGAACCTTGAGCGGTCACGCTCATTTCACATGTGCTGTGTAAACAAAGGGCTATTTTCTTGGTAGCTCACTATCATGGCTGCAGCATCTGCAGAGGAGATGCGCTACAGTGAGCAGCCTAGCTGTTTGAGCTGTGGCTATAGGTTGCACAGGGGTCAAGATGAGTCAGTCAGTGCACTACTGACTGTGACATCGGGCTCCATTTTCTAACACTCAGGAGGAGCCTAATGGTTGCCTTTGTGTGAGAGAGTCACCAGTGGTGCATAATGTGAAAGGGGGGGTGGAGTCTGTGTGAGATATATAACTGTATAGGGGCAGTCGTTTTTGGGGCAGGAATGTGTGGTGGGGGCTGGTGGTATAATGAACCATTGAGCTTCCTAATGTTCTGAATGCTGTGATGGATTTCGGGGGGGGTGGGGCCTTGCTGTCCTGTATAAGACACATCTGTCCAATCAGCCAATCAGTCCTCTAATTAGTAATCTAATTTGGGAGCTGCAGCGAAAACCCGCATACACACCGGCCCTTTGCGGATAAGATTGGACACCCCTGGGTTACAGGCTAAAGTAAATTTAGTCACATTAAAACGAGTCCTGAATCTCATGGCAGATTGAATACAGCAGAAGTCTGTGGAGTGAGCTGGCTCTGCTTGCTATAAATGGCTTGGAATGGAGCTGGGCTTTATGTCCCTGAGCTTGGGAATGATTCTCATCAGACATGCGAAGGCAGCACTAGGGTGGTTTAGGGACTCTTACTGCAGCTGACAAGGCTGATGTCACGCTTAGCGCCCAGGGGCTGGCATCTGGCCCAGCATATAAGCTTGCTGTTAAACCTGTGCTGTGAGCTGTAAGAAGGTGTGGGCAGACACTGCTCCCTCGCCCAGACTCCACCCTCCCCCTGCCAAACTGAGATGTTCAGTATAGTAGCGGTTCTGTAATCAGTCCAGGGTGAGGTTGTTAAACTCAATAGACCTATGCATTTCTGTCACTTGCTGCGTCGTGCTATACGTGTCAGAGGCTAGGTGACATTCAGAAGAGGGGAATCATTCTCATAGGATGCCTTTCAGTCACCTAGGGTCTCATCAGCCTGATCATCTCGGAAGTCCTAGTGTAGGGCTGGTCTGTATGGCTGAAAAAACCAGTATCTCCATATTTTAGGTCGCTATGTCGATATTTGAATATTATATATTATATATGAATATTATTGAAATTTCTCAAATACTTTTTAACAGTCAGGTTAGAAAGTCAAAGAATTATGGGTTTATTCATATCAAAGTTTTCCAACTGGAAAACAAAATGCATCTCCATTTAACGCTTACTGAACATGTTACCGCATAACATAGAAAAAAATTTGTCTATTAGAAAAAGTACACACTGACTAAATATCGAAGTTCAATATTTTAAGCATTTAAGAGTGATTATTCAAGTACTTGCATATATTCATAATAAGTGGTTTTCTTTGCAGTCTTCTTCCTCTGCTGAACGGTTTCACATGAACCGAAAAAAAAACAAAAAAGAATTACACATTGACTAAATATGTAGAGAGCTCCGGAAGGGATGTGGAGGCGGAAAAAAATTGCCAGTTGGAAAAACTGAAATGTAAAAAAAAGTATTTCAAGTATCTAACAACTAGGTTGCTAAAAAGTTAGATGTAAAGCATTAAATTATAGCTACATAGTGCTGCAAACAAATGTGTACTGTAAATAAACACATATGTATATTGCATGCAATACCCAAGTATTGTGAGTAGAGCTGGGCGATATGGCAAAAAAATTCACAATATATTTTTCCTGGATTGACCGATATCAACAATTATCAATATTATAGTTTCACAATGCTGTTCCATGTAATAATCAAATTAACAATAAAAATAATCCTATTCTGATATAGAATGAATACTTTGAAATAAACAATATTAGTAAACAAATATTTTCCAACAAATTTTACTGCTTACATACAAAATTCCCTTAAAATGATAAAAGGTTATTCATTTTCAAGTATTCAAAGAAACAGCTCAAATGAACAAAACCGTATAATGTAACAATGTACAAAACTGTATAATATTGCAAATATGCTAAAGGGCAAACATAAAATAAAGCAGGACAGAACTGACTGCAATAAGTATCTTCCTCTATTCTTGGTCTCTTAACTTTTTTTAAGCAAAAAACACTTATTCAAAAAAAAAGTGAAATCGTGGTTAGATTCTTTTGTCCGGCGCTGCAAAACGTCTCCATGAGTCACCATGTCACATGGTACAAAATCCTTGCGAGAGCAAGAAGACTTGAGACACACAGTGCTGCACAAACTTGAACTGCCTCTGTGATGAGACAACTTTGTCCTTATTGGCTGAAGATCTTAGTCACATGCATGACGTTTGTATCTCAGGATGTTCCATTGCGTTATCTCCTATTTCTTCCGAAAAGCATGTAAAGCAGTGAGAACTGGTTTTCAGTTCATTTACCTGGTAAAATAGTTTTTATAAATTACATAAATGCTCTAATAGTACACGTAAGTTAGTGGTTTATTTGTTAGTTACTGTAATGTTACGCTGCTTTATTTGTTTAATCGTCCAGTCTGTGAAGAAGGCATTCAAGTAAAAATTGCATTGTACTCTGTACATGATGATAACTTTGAATCCTTGAAATGCATGTATTTGATCTTTTTCCTGACGGCTATCTTTTTACACAGCCAATATACACAATAGTTTTATTCACTGCTAACAATTTGTATCAGGAGTTGGTTATTGTAAAAGAAATAATGTGTATGTAGATGATATTTGTATAGATTTATCTACGCCCTTCTGGCAGTGCTGCCATTGCAGTCAGGTCTCCCACACTACGAGGAGTAGAAGTTGTCCGACTTCGCTGCAGTAACTTTATACTCCACCCCTGCAGCCGCTGGCAGATCACGCTCCATGTCGCGTCAGCTGCAGACAGACCTAAGCCCAAGTCGAATGCACCCATTGCTTCTTTAAGGCAGGATGGGCAAAATTACACCGTCGTTGGTGATTTGCTGTTGTGCTGGCATTCAGTAAACCTCTGCTCGATAGGCCATCGAGTTGTCTATCTCAGTGCATTCTCTAAAATGGAGCAAACTTGGTTGATCGAGTTTTATAGTCTGTGTGTATCATCGTGATCGTCGTCATTTTTTATCTAGAAAAAATCGAGATTGAGATTGTTTTATCACCCAGCACTAATTGAGAGATTTTTTGCCAAATTAAAAAAAATATTTTTTGTTCTTTTTTTTTTTTCTTAGTTTTTCTTATTCGGCTCATTTTTCTTTATGGTATATCTATTGCTCTCTGCAATATATCTTTCTTTGTGCCGTGTTGTTTCTTTGTGTTCCACTATTTGGCCTCTTTTTGACATGGTGTGGGTGTCTGTCACTACCTGATCTGTACCACCTGCCTAGTTCGTACCTTGCACAGCATTTTTGAACACGCATACACCACATTCCATTTGCCCATGCATACTTTGTCAGTTTTTTTTTTGGTAATCCTTCATCTGTTATAGTTATATAGTTTATAGTAAACCATATCCTCTAAAATAAATAAAATTGATATTACATTACATTATCAAGCTATTTTGTATCTAAAAATGTATCAAATACTAGCTTAAAGTTTGATACCGTCCAGCCCTATCCTAGAGTCTCATACAGTGTAGCCAAAATGTATTTGTATACTGTAGAAAAAAATGGTCAAAACTGGAAATTAAATTGAGTATAGTTACTTTAAAAACTGTCTAAAATGTTACAATTATGTTTTTAGAAACACTTTTTTTTCAAATCATTCTGGAATTGTTTTCAAATTGTCATTTATTACCTTTAAACAATTTATACACCTGGCTATTCATACAGTTGAACCAATATGTGACAATGGGAGGAGTTCCCAGTCATAAAAAAGATCATTTAACACAACACACAACCGTAGGTGTTCCAAATAGGCAGTTAATTGGGTGCCCTTTGTTTCTTCAAGTAGACTTGGTGGTCTTTCTCTGTACAAGCATTTGTAGGGTTAGCTGAGTTTCCTGACATGGCTAAAATTACTACAGTACCCAATGCATTGTGGAAAAGAGTAATACATTTTCCGTTTTGTAGCGTACAAAAAAATTGGCTACAATGTATGTGGCAGTAATGGTGTGAATAAACTGAGTTTTATTACCTGCGTGTGTATGTGTGTGTGGGGTATTATAACTTTTTGCCAAATAATTATTTGGGATTGGTTACTGCAGGTTTCTTGGTCAGGCAGGGCATGTGCAGTTCTGTTTATGCTTGTGTTTCTGCTAAACTTCATTATTTAACCTCCAATACTGTTATTCAGATTTTATGTGGCCGCAAAGCGAAAATACAGCATAGGCCTATTGATCCAAGATCTGCTGCCCCCCCCCATTTTTGGGAAATAGGACGAAGACTCAGCAGAACTGTGTTTGTTAAAGCAAATCAATGGTGGGATGTAAAACCACTGATTTGTGGGAGTAAAGGAGGACCCCCCCCCCACTGCTGCAGTTCTGTTCTGTGCCAAGATTGAATGATGAGACCACTATGAAAACATTTGTTAATAAAAGTCATGCAAAGCCACAGAGTGGAAATGTGAGCTTGCAGTGAACTCAAGAAGCAGAGGCCTAAGATGCCCTGCACACACTCTGCCCCTAGGGGCGCTGGTGGCTCTTAAAATCTGTACTGCTTAAGGTGTTAATCCACACATGCTTACATTACTGCTGACTTGGAGCTTACAGTTAAAACAGCAGTCATCTTGTGTAGTATATGTTCGGAAAACCATAAACGAGGACATGAAATGCTTTTGGTAGCGCTCAAGCATATTAGGATGTTTCCCTTTGATTAGGAATTACTGTTGTCAGGTCTCATTTTACAGAATGACAGTGTCGGTGTAAATCGGTGCATTTTGTGTGTAAATGAAATGGTGATGGGTGGTCCAGGGCTGCACAGTGTCTGTATTTCAGTTGCATCTTTCATGAACTTTCACTGGAACACCAGACCTCCTACCTGAAAATACAAGTTATTTGTCAGACCTGATTTTTGCAAAAGGAAAAAGTATTGAAAAGCAAAATTTAATAATAAATGACAGAAGATTAATGATTCTTCAAAGATGTTTAAGGATCACACGGCTGTTTCAGGTTCCAGTCTACATACAATATATTATTTTTTGCATGACCGTTTAGCTACTTTCACAAGATTCAATATTTGTGTGCCAGATTTTTTTTTTCTTCCTGGGCTTAATACAGAAGGGTGTAAGTGTGTACATTTGCATAGTAAATTAGAACTGATTCACATGTAATTTTTGTTGTATACTCAGGGATGCTGGCAAAGGACTGTCTGTATTTGTTTAATAATCCCATATGACTAAGGATTAAGTCATCAGAACATACAGTCCTAAGAAAAGCTGTAACATCACTCAACACAGGCGTGGGGGGGGGGGGGGTAAATAAGGTGAACACTAATAAGTGTTATAGATATGCAAGTAAGAGATGCGTTCAGTTTCAGTGACTGGGAATCATATATACAAAAGAAACTAATGAAATCACAAATTGTATTGAGAATTTAGGCTGAGTAATCATGTCACTGTTAGTCCTTTGATCTTTCCAAGCAGAGGGAAAGGCATCTGCTCAAGAAATGTAAAGTGATATCAGACATGTCACTCTGCTACGGCTTGGGGTCTGCTTTATTGGCCTACCTGCTTTTCTGTGGCTAAGAGGCAACTTAGCTGCAGGACAACCCTGGCCAAGTATTCATCATCCTCCTCTAACTGAAAGCTGATGGCTCAGGGTTCTTGAGCATGTCTCTGCTGTCTGCTGTCAGTTCTTACACTGTGCTCGGTCTCTTTCAGAAGGAGTTTGCGGCGCCCCCTCCGCTCCTGTTCCGGAAGCTGAGTAACCCAGACCTGTCACCATCTGTGGGAAAGACAAAACTGCAGAGGCAGCTGAGCCAGGATGATGGCCGCGCTCGACGAGGGAGCATGGCAAGTGGCCTCACCGGTGAGAGATGGGGGTGATTTGTGCTGACTGCCATCTTACTGCATACCTGAGGACTGATTCTATTATTTGTGGAACAAGTGAACACTGATTCTAAAGAAAATCTATAAAAAATTTAAGCTTAACAGACACAAATTGAAATTTTATAGGATATCAGGTGATTGATCCCCAAAGTTTTCATTTCTTGTTGGGGGAATATTTAGAGCCATATCCCTGCTCATATTAGCAGAGAACCTAGGCTAAAAAATCTGATGGCATGTTCTGTTTTGTCAACAGCTTTGGTTAAAGGACTGCTGTGCATCATTGCTTGCCTATGAAGGTTTTGCACGTCACCCATTACTGGTGTTATAATTGACAGCACCATTCACAGCATTTGCAGGATGGGGTTCTCCATAACTGCAGTATGCGGTCATGTCAGGTTCATGGGGACTGAGGGACATCCTCGCCATCTGTGGCGTCGGCCTGCTGCGTTTTCACATTTCGAGTTTGTTAAACCAGTCTGTTTTGTTTTCAGCTGGAGCTCTGATGACTCTAAGCAGTTAAGCGAAATCCTGGCCAGGCTAGAACATGCTCTCATCTTCCCCTGCAGCTCTGGTCCATTAATTCCATCAGAGGCTCATACAGCCTGTTGCACGCAGACTGCGGAACGAGCCCAGGGGGCCAGAAGCAACTCGCTTTATTATCCTGATTTTTAGTTGTTTGCTTGGCGGGCCTCCATGCAGTGAGGAGCCTGCGTGAGAAATGGCGGTTAAAATGCAACCACTTTGACCTCTTCCCCCAGGAAAGCAGCTCCTGCCTCTGTCCAGCAGCCTCCATGGCGGAGTCAGCCAGCTGGTTCTGCCGCAGCCTGGCGAGCCCAACAACCTTGTGCGCATGAGGAGTCAATCACTGGGCCAATCTGCCCCTGCCCTCACTGCAGGCCTGGTGAGTTCTGCCTCGATTTTGGGGCAGCTGGTGGCACCCCGCTTAAAAGCACATGGGCATGTTACTGCTGATAAGTTCTGTTTTATGCTGAGGAGAAATGGGCTGTGGTCAGATTTTGCCCTAAAAGCACTAGAGGGCATCAGCAGTAGTACTTGGTAGTATATGTAGGGACTCTATGTTCCGATGGCTTAATCCTTGGTCAGGTGGTATCCTTACACAAATGGTACAGAAAGAGCATCAAAGACCCTTTCAAACTGGGATGGTTGATATCTTCAGTTGATTTTATATTAAGAGATTTAGTTGCCGTGTTCCAGCACACAGCATGTTAAAGCACAGTCAGGTATATTTAATCTGTAACCCTTAACTTGTCTCCATTTGGCCTACTTTTGCAGGAACATAATGTTTATGCTTTGGTTGGGTCATCAAGACAGCAGAACTGGCTACATTACATCAGTACCTCCAGTATAAAGGCAGATTTAGTAGGATTGTGTAGAATTTACACCGCTTGTAAGATGTGGGTCCAACCTAGTCGTGTAACCTGTGCCCTAGCATGTACCATAATCTGACATGCACATCACCAGAAATGTAACTACAGGCATCAGTCTGCAGTGTAGGGTATGTGGCTACATGCCTACCAATGGTATAAATTCTATGCAGAATGATTAATCAACCTTGAGGTACTTCTTTCCTGATATTGAATTAATGTTTGTGGAACCGCCCCCATCTCCTGGATTTGTGTTATAATGCAAGTTTGGCTTTGT
This sequence comes from Stomatorhinus ivindoensis, assembly GCA_019775895.2. Classification (NCBI taxonomy): domain Eukaryota; kingdom Metazoa; phylum Chordata; class Actinopteri; order Osteoglossiformes; family Mormyridae; genus Stomatorhinus; species Stomatorhinus ivindoensis. The sequence goes on from JABFEB020000033.1 coordinate 17,811,024, forward strand.
TTCACACTATAGACATTCAATGGGTAGTGCATCATTTGGATGAAAAGGTATTAATGGAATATTATGTGGTTTTGTTTTGAAGGGATGATCCATGCCCAAACAAAAGTACTTCTTCATCGTTGTCATTATCCATTGACAAATGGGATAGTTTAGTTTAATTTATTAACGTTTAGGGGCTGAAAAACTGCAGAAACTATGCAATTTTAAATGGTTAAATGATGAGATACTTGATAAATGTATGCTCCTCTTCTGATGGATACTGCATAACTGATACCTTACTGCCACCTACTGATTAGTTGGGTTGGGTGATCTGTGGTTAACGGAACACTAGATGGCAGTATCATTTTGAGATGGAAATCTTTCTCTTCAGACAGTAATGCGGGGTGTAAATGAGTTTCTTGATTTACTTTACTTAACCATGCATAAAATTCAAGGGAAATGGTCAGTGGCCCAAAATATAGTATTTGTAATGTGTAAAAAATGTGGAAGTTTGGTGGAAATAAAAATAAACAAAGGAATGTTTTCATCCTGTCATTCAGTGGTTTGACTGCCATAAAAGTGCATCTTTAAGCATTCTGCAGTTTCTGGAAATAACTGTTATGTAGCTGTGGATTAGTGGGAAAGAACACATGTTTTTCACAAATGGCTTTCTGGGGGCCCATACCAATGCATTGACAGTCATTGGTGATTTTCTTTTTTTTTTTTCTTTCCTTTCTCGTCTCTGTCACAATGGTGTGGTCTCTCATTTGATGTCTTGAGTGAGTGAGGATTTGTGCCTGACTTTTGTAAAAGGAAGTTACTTTGGCTCCATTTGCTTCAGTCCTTATTTTAAGCTTCTGTGACTGACTAAATGTTTCAAAAGCTTGCTTAAGGAATTTGGGAGGAAACTGTTTGGTGATGCTTTTGGTGCATTTCAAAATGCGCAAGGCGATGGGGGTAGTTATGTCGGACAGAAATAAAATAACCCCTAAATGCTGCCGGGAACGTCAGCGTTCCATCTTTGAAATTCCGTGTCCTCATTGAAATCCATCCAGCTGCCTGGAGGGAGCTTCATGTGTCGAGGTCAGTATGCTGCCTGTTCACCATTACATTTTGTAATTTGCATTTTATTTTTCTTGCAATTTTTTAATTATTTAAAAAAAATATATATATATCTGGGTTACACTTGGCAATACAGAGAGAAAGGTCAGGCAGCACTCCAAACAAAACAAGCAGCCCCTTCCTGATTTGGGGGTTTTGAGTATTTGTTTGGGTCTTTGTTTGTGCGGCAGCGCGCAGACTCATTCTAAAGGCATGATGAATGCTTGATGAGGGCATTCATCCTGCGTCCTTTGTCGAGCCGCTCGCTGGGAGGAAGCCGGCGGAGTGCAGCTGCCGTGAGCAGGAAGTGGAGAGCACTTACGTGCAGGACTCTGTGGAGATGGAACCATTCGGCTGTATGGAAGCCAGAGACAGCAGTTCATATGCAGAGGAGCATGGGTGGGGTGGGAGTGAGGGGGCTGGTGTGTGGCAGTTGTGCCTGTCTCGGGGCCGGGTGGAACAGCTCTTGTGTGCCCCTTGCCCACTTTGACGCTGTCTCTCTGGGACTTGCAGGACCTGATGAAGAAGTACTACTCGGGCATCCCTGTCTCCCCAGTGCCTCTGAAGGTGGTTCTGGCCCTGGAGCAGTTGAGGTAAGGACTGAGGTTGCAAGTCAGGATAGTGGTCCCCATTTTGGGTAGCTCCTGAGGGCCTGGAGGGGGCAGGGAGGGAGGAGCCACATCTACAGGAGAGACGGCTGGGCTGTGGTGCCCAGCGAAGTTGAGGTTTGGGGCAGGGAGAAAGGCCCTGGTGCTCCTGTCCCCTGGAAGGGAAGAGAAGGGAGAGCTGGGGTCTCCTTCCCTCCAGAGCGGGAGGTGGTTCACTGCTGCTGGGGAGGAGGTGGGCGCTGCTGGAACTGAAGGCAGTGCTCAGCAGCATGAGCTGGGTGGGGCTATTGGCTTTGTAGCTGTCAATTAGGAGAAACTCAGATGTTGTCTGAACCAGTCTGGAGAGCACTGGTAAAGGCCCTTTCTGATTTCTCTTCCTTTTTTCCTCCTCTCAGCAAGCTGAAGCCCTCTTTCGAAAGCAAGGATATGCGCGAGATGTTGGTCCTGTGCTGCAAGAACATCGTGACACACCCTTCAGCAGAGATGATGCTGAAGATCAGGAAGTCACAGCAAGCAGCACAGTACCTGCAGGTAACCTGCCGTAACTTTCCCAGCCACCTCTCGGTCAAAGCCTACCTCAGCACACACAACCTCTGCTCTGGCAGCAGCCGTGATGCTACACGTCACTCCCCTCTTCTGCTTTCAGCTTCAGCAGACATCACTGAAAGCTCTGGGCCGGCTTATGGCAGTCCTGCTCGAGACAGAGCCCAGCGGCGGCTTCTTCCAGAACATAGTCCACGTGAGTATGCGTGGGGCAAGGGAGAAAGCAT
>JABFEB020000033.1:17821517-17836204 GCA_019775895.2 Stomatorhinus ivindoensis
CACACACACACACACACACACACACACACACACACACACAAAGTGTGTGTGTATATTTGTGTATATTTCCCCCACCCCATATTCTTCTATATAGCTAGTCTAGATGGTTTCACATCTGGGAATTCTCTGGATATAATTACGGTCATTGGGGTACACCAGCAGTGGCCAGTCTTAACCGCAAAGAGCTGGTGGTTATGCATGTTTTTGGGATAACCTTTCAGTCAGATGTTCAAACCCAGGTGTGCTGGCTCTCCGGTTAATCAGTCCCCTAATTAGAAATATAATTAGGGAGATGCAGCGAAAACATGCATACACAGTAGCCTATTCTGGACAAGACTGGCCACCCCTGGGGTACGGTCTACCATTTATGGTGTGTCCATGTTTGTTTAGTTGTAGCATTATTTCAGTGCAGGGAAGATGTGACACTGTGATGTTATGTGGTCAGTGGTAGTGTAGAATTGGAATGTGTCCACGGTGGGTGGAAGAGCAATGGTTCAGTTCTGTTGATACTGATACGGATGCAGCAACAGGCATTTACCTCACAGCCACCGACTGATAATGACTGTATAGTGCGGGAGACACAATGTGAATACCACATCAGCGTGTATGCCTGTTTCCCAGTCACATGTACTCTGGTTTGTTTTATACTGTTTCACTGAATAATCTGATATCAATTGCATTGAGATGGTTGTTTTTCCCCCTCATTAGTTTTATTTGCTCTTCATTTCCTTGGTCTCCTTGCCTTGTTGACTTTGGCTCCCTGGATACTCTCTGACATGTGCTCTGCAGGAAGCCCTGCACCCAACAGCCCCTTTTCCCTGTGGCACAGCTCAAGCCACATAAATGTTAAATTGCACTTCCTGTCGTCCTGCCATTCGGTTTCACGGCTCTGAAGCTAGTGACACTTTCAATTTGCACCTGAAGGAAGTGGCAGTGGATTCTGTCACTTGGTGTGTACATCTCTTCAGAGTGGGAGTGTTTACTTGGAGGAGCGTTGCTTGTGTGGACATTGAGCTGGTAAATCTGCGTGGATTTTTGTATGTGACCCCATCTCATAAGTATGCAGCTCCCCTGCCACGGTTGTACTGTAATTTGGTACTACAGGCTGTCCCTGATTGTACTCCTGAGAGCGCTAACTCTACCTAGTGCACGCTCCGTGCTGTACTGTAGTTATCATGGAATGGTACAGTTCATGGTATAATTGGTAATAAAAAAAATAAGAGAAATTACAATCATGTACAAAATTTAAAAAAAAACAACTGTTGACTATTACAGTGGTATTACTTGACCACACTGCTCAGTTTTCTTTCATAACCAAACCAAAAGTCATTGTCTACCATACATGTAGACTTACACTATTTTAAGTTAAATACTGACGTGTAATGTTTTTCATACCGTTTAATTACAATTTATTATGTTACGTATAACCTAACTAGCTTTTAGAAGCCTGGAGACCTGTTTCTTTTCCACATTAGTAGCTGGTACTCTGTACTAATCATGCCAGATTTGACATACAACTGGTCAGTCAGAGCCGAACCCAGTTGTAAATCTGAGACAATCTGTACTTTATCTGGCCTAAAAAGACAATACCCCTCAAAGGAGGAATCTAGTTAAACAGTTAATTTATTTGAAATTGCTATGACAATTAAACATCTGCTACTAGCAATATCTCGGGTTAAACCAATATGACCTGTCAAATTTTTTAAACTGAATCCATTGCTTGTGTACCTCTCCTTGTGCTGAAAATGTTGTTACCTTTCTCCTAAAACCATTCTCCTAATCGCATGTTCTCCTACAAGGAAATTCTATGGTCCTACCGTTATTAGTGAAACATTTGAAACCCAGTATTTGAGGGAGTGAACTTTATTAAAACAGGAGATGAGTGACCAAACATCTGTGCACCTTTATCAGGGGACCCTGATGAGTCCATACCATTGCTACTTCCTGATAATGGGAAACTGCAGAATCCTTTATCGCTGTAAAGACATGTGGCCCTGTTGAAGGAACAAACCTTCCCTATGAAATCTGTATTGTGAGTGAGGGTGTGTCAGATTTTCTTTATTCTTTAGTAGGCCTGTCTTTTGTTTCCTGGCCTCAGCATAATATCTGCCTTTCGTCACGCTAAAAGGGTGAAGTCAGCCACCAGGCCACCAGGCCACCCTGCATCCCGCGGGGAGTCTGCATTCGGACTTTGTGTCATCACAGCGGCCCATCCCTCAGTCTGGCACACGGCCCCAGGGCTGGTCGCACATGCAAAACACACAGCAATGATGAAGCCTAGAGGGGTATGTGCACATTGTGCGATTTGAAGCAGCCTGTTGAAGACATCCACCCCCACACCATTCCGTGACGATTTCCCTGCCAGCGGCACGTGCATCTGGGGTGTCTGACCTGGCGCAGCCACACTGTTCCCGCGTCATCTGTACGCTATCGATTGCGGGGCCTGCGAAACCCTCGCCTACACGCCTCTGAGTGCTTCTTAGATGCAGCGAGCATCATGTTACAGTAAATCCATCACAAGCTCACCGTATGCTATTGATCGTTGGTGTCTTCATTGATCATTATTGAATTGACATTACACTGATGCACTTCAATTAAGTGCATATATGCCTGGATTTTTTTTCTTCGTTACTCTTAAACCTTCTTAGACATGCTGAGCTTCTATTACAGGGTATCTGGTTCTGTTGTGGTTGTTATCCTCACTGTAACATTATATCCAGGCAGAGCTCTGACCCATTCTTAGGGGCCTCTGAAGAAGCGGAGAGAAACCTTTGTGGTTAAAGCCTTTGTTTGGAAGGCTGCTGAACTGATTTTAGCCTTGTAGCTGAAAACCCCGGCTCGGCCGACATGCCACCTCCTTTGTTGTAAGCTCTGTGGTTTTGGGCTCTGCAGGGGCTGCTCTGTTTGCCGTGAAGCCTGCTGGGGGCCCAAGGCAGTGACAGCTGTGATGTCGCTTTTGTTTCACGGCTGTTAAACTAGCTCTGCTGCAGAAATCAGCACATTGGGGTTTATTTCAACTTGAGGTACAGCATGTACAGTGGGCTGTAAACATGACTTACTTGGAGTTTAACAGTCAGTATTATTAATCCACGTGGGAGATGCATGCTTCCTCCCCCCTGTTTTTCGGTGGCACTCTATGCCTGGCTCTCTGGTGCTGTAAGCTGTGCTCTGAGCTGGGTGTAGCCTTGCCAGCTGCTGCCACCAGTTAGCTTTCATGTGTTTGTCTCGTAGGCATTTTTGGCAGAGCGTCTCCTCTGTGCAATTATGCTTCACCCCGTTTGCTCCGCAGGTCACCTTTTATTTGACTGCAGTTTTAGTCTTTCTGTCTGGTGTCCTGCTTGCCTGCTGGCTTCTCCATTCCACTAGAGCATGGTGACGCGTGTCTTTTCCCTACTTTTTTTTTCCTGCCATGTTTTTTTCTTCTTCTTCAGTAGGAGAGCAATTACAGGATGCTTCTTGTCAAGCCGGTGACAGCAGGGGAAGTTCTTATTTTTATAACTCCCTTTAATGTACCTCAAATGCTGCTCGGAGCGGTGAGAAAAGACCCACCCGTGTCAATGAAGAAGTGTGACTCTGATGCATGCCATATGAACCCTGCTGAGTGCACGCTGCTGCAGGCATGATTGGAGAGAGCCATCCTGACAGGGCTGTCACCGGTGTGGAGAAATGGGACTGACGCTTTGAAGGGCTCAAAGCCCCCCCACGGGATGTGGTTACTCTCTCCAACCGCTGGTGTTGGGCACTACGGAATGGGGGGCAGAGGCGCAAGGGGGGTGGCCATTTAAGGAAGCTGCTAGAGAGATGGGGAACTTTCTAGATGAAGTAGCATAGGAAGTATGTTATAAGGTGTAAAAACTGTCAGCTTCCTTTATCTTAGGAGTGAGAGCAGGCAGTGTAACAACACATTGGGGGCATGAGTTAGTGCTGGGCCAGCAGAAAATTAAAATACGGGCTAAAGTACCGGGCAAGTGTTTGCGAGCAGTTGAATTGGTAAAGGCTGCTGTCCTGAGGTTCTTTTGCTGCATGTTTTAATGGAGCTCAGGACACGACTGAAAGTAGTCTATATTAATGTCTGGGTAAAGGCTTGGGTGAATGGTGTCAATTTTTCCGTCACATTTTTGTGGTCTTTTGGGATCTTTAAGTGCTCTCTAAAATTCCTGTTTATTTTGGCGTATTTGCTTACTAGCCCCATTCTTTGAGAGTATTAAAATATACTAAATGAACTGTCTTAAAATTTATCTCTGGCATTGCCAGATAAAAACTGTTAAGTTGTGCCAAGCAATTATTTATTTTTTAGCAAAGAGAAAATGCACAATGTTTCCCTTAAGAATCCGGATAAATGTGGAAATGAACTGCTCAGAATGAATTGGCCTGTTTTAAGTTGCTAATTATGTAACTGAATGTTCATGAGCCTGAAATCACTCTGGTCCTTGCATTTAAGTCTGTGTGTATTAGATGCAATACACAACTGTAGCTTTGTAAAAAATGGAGGCTTTTGCAAACTGTATTTGTTTTTTCTTTGAGGATTGATCTTGTCTTCATCTTTCAGGCGTTTGTTTGCTGTGCCCACACCTGGGTTATATCTTATTGACGGAAGGAGTAAAGAGCAGTTCAGTGTGCAAAGCCTTATTGACTGGTGGCTAAATCAGTATGTTTGTGCTGGCTGTCTATTTGAGAATACCTGCTAATTCGTTTACAGCTGAAAAGTCCCCCATAATTACAGTACAAGACACGCCAATCCTTGCAGGACTAGAGACAGCCTCCACAATATGGATGAGGTAATTCACCAAGAGTGTTTTAGGAAGCATTCCCTGATTACGAGCAGAGAATTGAATTGACTCCCAAGTCCACCTCCTGTTTTCCACCCTCAGTTTTGCAGTCATCAGTACTATTTTGCCACAGGGAGATGCAGTCTGTCTTTCTGTTTCTCCTCCTCCACGCCCCTTGTTCCTTCTCTGGTGCCTCTTGATTAATCACGCATAGCTTTTTACCTCTGAAATATTTTTTTTCCACATGGACACTTGCAGAGGGGGCCTGTCATTCCCCCGTCGCCTCTCCCAATTTCCAAAGAGTGTGTTTTCTTCAGTCAAGCCTAATTTTTTGTGACTGTGCCCATCCGCACTGGTTCAGAAACTGGCTCCTTGATCATGTCATTCTTTACCACTTGGTTTGCTGTGCTGCAGGTTTTGGATCTGTTGTCATCACCTTATGTCTGTTTCCTTACTGTTTACAAAACTGCACCCCCCCGTAACACTTATAACTTATTGGGTAACTTGTAAAAATTCCAACATCTCTCGGTGTAAAATATGCTCTCCTGAAGATTTCTCAAATGTTGTGGTATTAAACTGCAGATTTTACTGCGGCATACTCATTTAGAATATCCTGAAGGTGATCTCAGTATGTGATTTATTTGTCTGAAGGATGCTTCCTTCTGCTCTTCTCTACTGCATTTTTTTGTGCAAGTACCAGCTGTCTACCATGGGCTTATACAGGTATTTTATTTTTCTCTTGTCCATTTTCCAAGAAATCATAATATGTAACGTATAATTCTGATGTGCTGTTCCTTACTGTGAAGGGACTAGAAACATTTAATTGGTTCTCTGGACTCCTCTCTTTGTCGGGTGTCCTTGTCCTACTTTCAGATCTGGAACAGAAGACTGATTTTATCGGCCTGAGGGTGAAACACAAGCTTTCATTGATGGTGAAATGTGGATGGTTCCCTTAAACCAGCATCTTCTGATTTCTGTGAGGTTGATGGTTTGTCAATGAAATGTGTAGTAGTAGTAAGGAAGTTCAGGGCAGCCGATGGCATAGTTGTTAGACATAGACCCATATTTTGGAGGCAGCTAGCATAAGGGAAGGTCTTACAAAAGAACCTGTGAGTTAAGGTGGTTTAAGCTGAACTGCGGAAGTAGGATGTTTGGCTCTTTAAATGGGAGTAAATGTGGGTCGTAATGTGTCTCTGAAACTGACTGGAAAGATATAAAGTTTTTTAAAAACTCACAAGTAGGGGTGTGTGGTAAACCAGTGCTGAAAAACAACTACTGTACAGTTTGAAAACATGGTGCAATACCAGCATTTTGCAAAAGTCAATACTTTTCTGTGAATGGCTATTTGATATGGCTGAAAGGAATCTGTCTCTCTAAGCTCAACAGTGACCGAAGGAAGGCTGCTCTAGTGGCGCGTGTGACATTGCGGGAAACAACTGAGAGCAACAACAGAGGGAGTGGCTGTACTATTTCACTTTGTTGAGAAGTTACACTTGAAGATATTGCAGTGGCTTTTGCAAAACCTGAACTCCTTTTAAGGAGGGTTTCCAAAGTGAAATATAGATATTTCGGCTATGAAAAAGGCCGCTCCATTCTTCAAGCCCTTTTTTAAGTGTTTCTCTCAAAGGGTGGCAATATGTCAAACCAGGCCAGACATCAATCGGACAAACATCTCAACATTTTCAAGAAATTCAAATACCAACAGGTGATAGTTGACTAGTTTATGCCCTTATGTCCATGAAAGAAATGTGATCAAAAAGCCTCTCCGTAGTGATACATGGGTCTGTTTCACGAGTTACCTGAACTCGGCAATTAATTTAACCTGACAAACTAAATGTTGCACTAACTGCTTTTTTGAGTAATATGCTTAAATTTTATTTTGACTGATTTGCAAATGACACGAATATTAGAGATGCACAGATTGTAATTTTCTTGGCCGATTCCAATTTTTATGCAAGTACGACCTACCAATACTGATTTTTCCCGTTTACTTGTTTAAAATACAGTACAATAATGACATGTGAAAGTGTTTTCCCCTTTTAGGAAAAATGGCAAATTATCGAAAATGACTTGATGTCAAAACAAAAATTTTGGTGGTCACAACACTATCCGCAGTATTTTATTGCTCGGAATGAAAGCATGTTTTCCTAGTTTGGAGAACTTTCATTCTGGTGTCTTGCATGCAATGTTTTTACAATACTGTTTTGTGACAAAAGACTGTAATGGAAAGCAGGGCTTTTTTGGTATGTTGTAGTAACAGCTGGAAAGTGAAGGGGAAAAAGCTATTGGATACGTAAGTGGCCCAGCCAGCAGTGGTTTTATCTGGAGTGTCAGCTGATGGGGAGCAGCTGACAGAGTCCAAGCTGCTATTAGTAGCTGATACCATGGCTGCCGTAGAAGCGGCGAAGGCGTAAATCTGCCAAGCTTGTCAGACAGAGTATTTGGGTACTGGCGGCCTTTTGGGCAGCTAAGTGCCATTTGTTGGTTCCTGGTTTGACACTGTGACCTAAAGTGAGCAATGAAAGCAACTTGAGTGTATTGGATGAGAGGGAGTTTGGTGGCATCAAAGTAGATATACAAGGTGTGTGTGATATTCATTGAGATGGAAATTCTCAGAGGCAGTTTGTGGGATGTTTCAGGCAGTGGGGCTGTTGACATAGCTAACAGCATAATGGACTGTGTAGGAGTCACCTTCTGGAAACATGTCTTCCTTATCGTTCTTGGTGGGTTTTTTTTCTGGAGGTTGTCCTGTAATGAGACCCTTTTTTTGTCTCCCTGAACATTGAACTGGCAATTGCAGGTACCTGGGGATCTCATCACTGCCCTCAGCAGATGAATCACCTTATTAGAAAAACAGAAGGATGTTACCACTGGTCCTTGCTTGAAAAATGACCGTGACGTTAGATCATCGCATGTCCCTTGTTCCTGGTGGTTCTTCCAATCCATCACTGCTTCTGTTATAAGGGTCTGGTTTCTGTGGGCTCTGGCTAGGAAGCGGCCATTGCGTGGGCCTAAATGCTATGTATCATCAAGCAGTGCCAGTTTTGGGTAGTGCTTGTCTGGGTAGTCAGCAATCCTCTGCCTTGTTCCAAGCTTAATCTGCTCCCTGATATGTATTTCTTGTAGACTGTCTCTCCCGATAGTGTTCTATCCCTTCTGACTCTCTCCTCTCCCTTTCTTTGTCTCGGTGGAGGCCCTCTGAACCATTGCTCCAGGTGCTGATTGCTGACTGTGCCATTTCATTCTAGCCTATGGAAGTTCCATGCTGGGGTGTCGCTCTGTGTTTGGGCATTTTTGCCCTGTCAGTTTGAATAACTGCACATTCCTGTGTTTTTTGGAGCACAATTCCATACTGTATACACTCCCAAACATACAGCTAAATGGAGGACAAGGTCAGGATTTTGGCCAAATTCCTGTCTTCAGATTGTTGCATTACTCTTTCTGTGAGTTAAGAATTTTGAATAATCAGAATTAGTGTCTGATGTATGTTAAGCAATAATAGTGTGCTTTGCCTCACATAGCATCCTGGGTTCTCTCTCTGCTCGACTCTGCTCACTTGCTTAGTGCTTCTGCCAGGTGACTGCTTCGAGCCACTCACCTTTGGATGTTCTCCCTAAGACAAAGGCCGCCTTTCATAGAGTTATTTGCATCGCCGTTGTTTATTTTCCTGAAAGATGCATGCAGATTCCTGCTCGGATAAGATTCAGGGTTGCTGAAAGGAGACAATTTTGCACAGACAGATAATAATGAACAATTGCAAGAAATAATGAAAAATCGGCAATGTGACAAGAAAACAGGAACCACAACATTTCTAATGACTGCGGATCAAATAACTAGCTGCACTTTTTTTTTTTTACAAACAAGTGAAGCTTGAATAAACCAATCAGGCAATGGAATTTAGAAATAGGAGGTTTAATACGTAGTTCTTAACTTACCAGTATAACAGTGATTTCAATTTTAATGGGGTTATTACTGAAACACTTTTTCTAGTTTTTGGCATGGTCTTTCATGGGAGTGAAAGTGATACAGAATGTTAACAGTAGAGGAAGGTTTTTGCTTACCTGCTGACTGAGTGTTGTCCAGCTGGCTTAGAGTCACACCCATATTGGCCTAATCTGAAGTGGTCTAAAATGAATGGGTACCTGATGGAGGTGTTTCTAAGGCATAAGCCCCACAGATAGTGCCCTGAAAAAGATCAGGGAGTCTCTCACTTGCATTAGGGTTCGGCACGTACCGCTGCTTATTCTGCCGCAGTGGTTTCCTGTTACCTTTGCTGGCCTATTCGCGGCCCGTAAATCTCTCGGCTGCTTGCGCTGCATCAGATGAACAGCAGATCTGTGCTCTGCGGGGCTGCTGCACCAGCATTCGTCTCAACCTTGGCAGTGGGATGCATGTCTGCTTATGCCAGATAATTCTTGTCTTTGGCCTCTCTAATTTTGAATCATTATTTTTCAGTTCTGCCTTTTGTGAGCACAACTTCACATAATCAATATTAGGCTTCACAGATTAGGGTGCAGTAGTCAACTCTAACTTAGGCTATGAAGCTGTCGCTTAAAATAGATTACAAGCTAAACTCTCTTTGTATGGTTTGGGACTAACATTCCCTGTAGTGACTCTCCCCTGGACTCTATTCTTCCGTTTACGGAGCTGTGTGTGTGTGTGTGTGTGACAGACTGCACTGTATCCTTTAATTGCAGATTGGCAGATCACAATCCTTTGGGCCCTGAGGCTTCAGGCTGGGGTGCAGGCCTGCTTATTTTTACCGTGCCAGCTGGTCTTGCCATGCCCTTCATAGCTCCAGCACCATGCAAGGCTTTGAGTCTCCTCGGGGCACGAGGTCGGCCGCATTCACCGCAGACGGGAAGCTTAAGCTTCGACTGCCAGGTGTATGGCCGGCTGGCTCGATGCCGCAAGCCATCTCACGATCATCGGCCCGTGGTATTTGCCTGCAGTGCAGTCAGTGCGTCAACACCTTGGTGTAAAACACAGCGGGACAGCAGAACCACTAACTGAGACAGAAATGGGTGCCCTAGACAGAGTGCCATTAGCAAGGCTGATGGGTGCGTGTAATTAACCTCTTAATAAAGCGCAGGCATAAAACGGAATGGGACACATCTCTTAATTAAACCCCTGAGCCTAGGGCCAGCGATAGCGCGGTGTTCCTGGGTGTCATTCGTAGCTGGATTGCATCTTCACCTCTCAGGAGAATAGCCACATGTCTCTTCCATGGGGTGTCCTTCAGGCACTAGTTCTTATCTGTCCTTGTACATTTACATTATCCCAGGCAGCCAGGAGCTTCAGGTCTCTTACCCTCCCCAGAATAGAAAACATCTTTCTTTCTGGGAAGCAGTTATAGTAAAACATATGGATAGAAACATCTATCACTAGATTCTGCCACCCACCATACCAGATGCTGTAAAGGAAAGCTCACTCCCTCCTGTTCTGGTCAGGGCAAGCCCGCACCCCTGGAGCAGAGAGGCAGCTTTAACAAGCAGCCTGGCTGCCTGTGTATGCTCTCGCTAATGCCCCTAATCCCCCTTAGCCTAGGGGCAGCTTGTTGCTTCAAGAAACAAGAACAAAGCAGTCTAGAAAACAATGAGTGAATTATAAAAATACATTGGCCAATGAACACTACTAAAAAGGAAATTAAATCATAATTTAGGTCACTCAAAAATACAGAACACAGATGAGATGTTACAGCTGGCAGCTTTAAATCCATGCAGTAGTCCACACCTTTTATCTCCTCAGATATTGGTGATAAATTTTTAATCAGCCGAGGCTCTTGTCAGTGAATTCATGACTAATTCATTGCAGCACGATAAAGAAGCGTCAGCCAGCGATTCGCAAGGGGGAAGCCAACCGCTGTGTGTTCTCGCCTGGCTAAGAGCACACGCACACGCACACGCAGAACGGGCCCCGGCTGGGCTGTGGGTAGAGCATGAGAGAGCTGCGGCCATCGCAGGAAAGGCTCTGCTGCTCGCCCATTCATTTCTTGCAAGTGTGGCCCCACCTCCCTCGCGTGTGATTGGCTGCTCAGCTTAATAGTTCCACTGACAGGAGACTGAGGCAGCAACACTGGCCCTGTGATCAGCTCGCTAGAGGAAATAAGAGGGAAGGCACATGTTGGAGAGGGGGAGAGAGCGAGGGGCAGAGCGCTGTGGAAAATCTGCTTCCAAGGGCCAGTCACTCACACAGGCTGTTCCTTCAGATGTAAAGGCGAGAGAGAAACTGAAAGCCTAAGGAAAAACGTGCCCTTTGTGTGGCATTCGAAGCAGCTCCCCATTGAAGCGCCCAGCCGCGGGAGCTGTTCAGGGACCATCGGAAGAGAAGAAAGGTTGGCGGTGTCCGTGCAGCCCCATTCACACCCTCGGGCCGAAACCTCAGTGCCTGGTCGGGAACCTGCAGAACAGAATCTCTTACAGGAAGTTACACTGTTGGCGGAACGGAATCTGGTAGTGCTACTCTGCTGGACTGTTTCCCTTACCTTTACCCTTCCCTGAGCCGCCGCTGAGATGCATAGAGCCTAGGAGAGAATGGCTCATAGTACCGTCGGCAAATCTAAAACAAACAATCGTTTGCTGGTGGACTCTGCTCGATGATCCAGTGTGTGTCCCTGGGGGAGCTGCAGCACACACTATCAGATGCCTATCGGATACATAGCCTGTGTCTGCTGTGGAGTGCTGCTTCATTATGATTCTGTTTCTGTTTCAGGGCAGAACAGTCACTCTCTTCACTTAATATGGGACCTATTTAATCTCTGTGATGGTGTCTGGCTGGTAAATGGAATAGTTCTCTCAAAACTCTTTTTCTTGGTTTGTCATTAAGGAAAATTACTTATAAATTATGCAGTAACTGTGATGAATTTATATGTGTGTAGACTTACGGTTTGTGTACGGGTTTGAAAAACAGGAACTGCGGAACGGTGATACTGAAGTGGTGCCCTGGGGCTGCACTTGGTGAGAGCAGCACCTTGGTACTGAATGGGACAGCTGGTCAGTTGGCCAGGTCTCCTCTGTGTAAGCTTGTTGGTGGAGAGCACGGAGTATGCTGGCTGCTAGAAGAGCAAAGGACACCGGTCTCCTCCACATCTTGCGTGCTGGGGAGAGGAGACCCATGTTTGAGTCTTTCTGAGGGATGCCCTGTTCTGAGCCTCAGGAAGCACTTTGAGCACTCTGCTGAGGCGAGAAAAAAATGTGATATGTGATCCAAAAACAAAGACAATCTGAGTAGGAGTAAAAAATAACCCCCCTGCGAGTGTTTAATACGAAGACCTTTTTTTCTTAATGTTTTAAGACTCTCTAGCTTCTTGGGAATGAATTTGCTGATTGCATAGTGACATACAAGAAGGCAGCAGGAGAGTGACTGAATTGGCCCGCAGGGCCCGATAGCTGTTGCCCCCACTCCGCACAACACCCTGGAATCAGCCAGTGTACACACACTGGCTCAGGTGACAAGTACTGTACAACAGCCTACAGGGCCGGGAGGGACCGGTGGGATCTGCCTTCACTAGAGGGGTATACTGAGGGCGGGAGAAGTTGATGGTCTGGCGCTGGCAGCATGGACGACTCCAGCATTTTGAGACGTCGAGGCCTACAGGTAAGGACACCAGCAGGTGGTCAGTCAGTGACCTAAGCATCCTGTGCAGAGGCTGCCGAGCTACAGCAAGAGCTGCATCAAAATGCCCTACTATATGGCATTCTACTCTTTGATACCGCTGCAGTATTTTGTCTGTCTGTCTGTCTGTCTGTCTGTCTGTCTGTGTGTCTGTGTCTGTGTCTGTGTCTGTGTCTGTGTCTGTGTGGTCCAGGTATACGTTACATTGTGGGGTCCAGATGTCCCCACAATGTGATAACCTGTTATTTTGACATTGTGGAGACTAGTGCTGTGCGATTTGCCATTTTAGATTGTATGACAAAAAAAAAGTCTTTCATATTATGTGCTAATGTTTATTTCGTGCTGTTGCAAAATTCACTGTTTATTCACTGTCTTTTTATCAATTGGATGATAGTTTGCAAGGATACTTACAAAGTGCCATATCCGATGTGTAAGTTTTTATTGGACTCTATTATTTGTAAACCACAGAAGACAATCGACAAATATGTACCAAGCTCCACAAATATTTAACTATCTACAAATATGTATTTTTAAATATGTGTTGTGTAACATCACATCCACAAAAATGTGGAGCGATTTATACACGTGAAAAACGTGTTATGTGCATTTGAGGATCACGTCCCGTCTATTTGTGGATTGTTTTGTGATTTCCCTTCATTTGAGTTGTGGATTTGTCCAGTTTGTACAACTACGGAGCCCCTAAGAGGTCTGGGTGGGAAAATGTTTTTTTAAAAAGTTATGTCTTTGTTGAAATATCTTTTGATAAAAGCAAGGATCACCCCTGGGTTTTCCAGATTGCTTTAAGGGTGAATTTTGAATAACATTTCAAAGTTTGTCTGTGCACTGCACCGCAAATAGCCCTTCTGTCTTGCTTAGTCACTGAACGTGAATGACCACAGTGCAATTAAGAAATAAATGTGTTTAAGAATACATAATGTGAAAGTTACGTGGTGTGCATTGTCCCCCATAGTTTAATGCTTAAAGCACTCCTTACAGGACAGTCTGTATCACTTAGGTTTATACATATTAGTCCATTAATTCTATCTTTAATACTTTAAACGAACACAGTACAGTTGTTATTAGTAATGGAAAAGTACATTGCAAGAGAACTCTCAGCTATATCAGAAAATATTTTCCCACCCAGACCGTTTAGGGGCTCCACAAACCGCAGCTGATCTTTTAGAAAAGAATCACAAATGCATCACTATCCACAAATGTATTTTTGTGTTGCGTAAAGTCATATCCACAAAAATAGAGCAATTTCTATACCTGAAATTGGTTTTTCACATTTGTGGAGCCACTTCTGGCTGGATTTGTGAATCCTGTTACATTTGTGACTTTGCTCATTTTTATTGGATCTTTGTTCAATTCCTAATGCAGCTGATTTGTAGAAAAAAACCTGTAAATGAGGTGCAGCATTGATTTATATCATTATTGTGGATATGAGATGATTTGTATTGTCTTACCATTTTTTCAGTCCCCACAAGGGGAAATTCAATTTTATAAAATTGGCCTCAGGCTCTCCACTTTAGCTAATTTCATTGTCCAGGAAACTGCACATTAAGTCTTGAAGTCTTATTTTGTTTGATTACTTATGGTTAAGATTAAGGCTTGATAGGGGTTAAGGTTGTCATTGTTTGGGTTAGGGTTTTGTCCATAGAAATGAATGGAAGGTTCTCACAAAGATGAGTACAGGTGTGTGTGTGTGTGTGTAAATCAACCTGTCAGCTGTAGTGTGTAAATGGATTTTGTACCCCCTCTCTTGGAGAGGTGTGTCTGACCTTCCTGTGATTCGTGGTTTCCCTTTGTCATGTGGCTCGGCTGTGGAAAATCAAGGAAAGAAAATAAGTTGTTGGATGGATTTTAATGCATTAGACAGAGGGTGAGCCATTGCTGAAAGACCTTCTGCCGGATTTTGTCTCCTTCCTTTCCTGCTGTGGTTAATAGACCCATCCCGGACGGCTAATCGGCAACTGTCATACTGAGCTCCATTTGTCTGAAAATCCCCTTGTTTTACTTAAAGCTTACTTAAAGTAAGCTCTTTGATTTGCAGTTGTGATGCATTTGAAAACATTCGTTTGGGGAATGTAAAACATGCTGTCACTGTGTTGTCTGACTGTCACGCAACATTTACCTCCGATGCTGTGTGATATTTGCTGACTGTGTCATTTAAAAAACAAAACAAAAAAAATGGCTACTCTAATAAGGTTTGAGCTCTGCCATTTTAAAGAAATGACATGCATTCTTTTCATTGTCTTTGTTGTGGGATTTTGTTGTTGGGGGGGGGGGGGGTGGTGAAAAACC
>JABFEB020000033.1:17836304-17863565 GCA_019775895.2 Stomatorhinus ivindoensis
TGTGGGATTTTGTTGTTGGGGGGGGGGGGGGGTGGTGAAAAACCTCGAAGGCGCCATGTGGGGTTAATGAACAGGAGATTCCTGTGGGTGTGGGCGGGCGGCAAAGTGTGAACAGGCCATACAGTTGCTCCAGGTCATCTGGCCAGTCAGCTGTGTAGGCGTTTTGTGTCTTTTAATCCCTGTGCTGTGCTGCTGCCAGCACCCCTATAGCCTTGGCCCTGCAGCCTTTGTGGCACCTTGTGGGCCCCATGAGAACTCTGGGGCAATGGGGTAGCCCTTAGACCTTGCACAGACCCACATTTCCCATGAAAGACCCCTATCGGGGAGCTATCTTCAGTTTGCGTTTTTTGACTCAAGTTTGAGCTTTATGCTTCTGTGATTTAGTATGGTTCTTGTTTCCGGATGGGTGTATTTTCCTACTCTCAGTCTTATTTTTCAAGAAGTGATATGTTGGTAGTATCTCTATTTGGTCACGCCCTATGTTCTCTCTGATGAACATTGTGTAGGAAGGTCACCGTTTAATTTCAGTATTGAACTATCAAGTTCTATGCAGCTCCCTGGAAATGTTTTAATTACTGTCTCATTCTGGAAACGCGTCCCTTTCCTTCCATCGTCTTAGTCCCTCCCCCAATGTACAGTTTTGAGTGACTGCTGCTTAGTGTACAGTGTCTCCTCCAGCTAGTAATCCAGTTAATCGAGTTCTGGGCTTTAATGTGGACTCATTTCTGGTGGTCTCTTTTGTTCTCGGACAATGGCGGATCTGTGGCTGTCAGCATTTGGCTCAGCGTGTTCTCAGCAGTGTGATACACCTTTGGTAGTATTACGTTTTATCTCCATTTCCAGAAATTTCATTGGTGGTGGTTCTTATTGGTTTATTAAGATTATTTTTGGTTTAATGGCTGACTTTTTTCCCCCCTGCTTGGACTAGACTGTAGTGCCTAGAAGCTTAACAGACAAAAGCACCTGAAATTATATTGGAAATGACAGCTAATGACTGAAAGGTTTACTAAACTATATCTGGCTGACCTCTGTAGCACTGAGTGGTCCGAAGATGGCCTTTTACACCCTACAAGCCTCTTGGTTGCTAAGGAACAATTGCCTCAATCTTAATTTTCTGAACATGGAATGTTTTATGTTTCTGTGACTTGCCAAAGCATATACTATCTTTGTTAGTGATGAAGGACAACTGCTATGTGTATGAATTTGAATATTTAATTTCTCGTTAACAGCATGAGAAGTAGTAATTTCTCCAAAGTATATTAATAACATTGTATGTTGTCAGCCACAGAGGGCTTCTTGGAGGGAAAATGGCATGCTCATTGGGGCATTTGAACAAGTCTAATCTTGCTTCTATATACAAATGGATAATATGTATTAAAATAAAGTTCTGTATGTCCTGGTGCTCTGCATGTAACAGCAGCATGCCCCAAGGCCACTGTATCTGGTGAGAATGTAAACATCCATATGTTTGAGGGACCTAGCGGCACGAATTTTGATGGTGGCCCCCTTGATGACACTGCATGGCCGTGGCCGGTGCTGATTTTCCAGAATCTGTCTGCTTTTACGTAAGTGCCTGTCTGTGGACTCCTTTAGATCTACCTCTTGCACAGGTTGATCGTGCCTGTCACCATCTTGAGCTTCTGCAGCTGACGTGTCCCCCACCCCGGCAGAGTGAATAACCTTGGTTAATGAAGGAGGAAATCGTTTATTATGACCAGCAGATGCTGCTCATTTGAGCCCAAACTAACATGCTGCCTTGTGTGCACTTAGGAACGCCTGCCTTCCTCATTGGTCTCTTAAGCACCCCATTTTTTATTTTTGCTATCACAACCTAGTTCCCAGCTGAATTTGTATTCTTCACCCCTCCCTGCCCCCATTATCTTTGTCAGCATGGATGTCGCACATCTCCCCAAAATGGCTCAGCCCACAATTTTCGCTCGGCATATCTGAGACACATGCATCCTTTCGTCTGTCAGCGTCTTTGTCTCGTGAAAGGAGCAGAAGCTGCCACGGCCCAGGTTCTGCGAGCTGTGAAAGCAAGTGTGATTGCTTTGTCGCTCAGCGAATCCCTTGCAGGGGACTCCAGAGGGCCTTCAGCTGTGGGGAGAAAGCTTTAACTGGAATATGCAATGAATATGTTCAGGGCCCTAGTGATAAGAGATGACTGTGCAGTCCCTCTGTTAATAGCTGAATTTGAAGGACTAACAGCTGTTTTGAAAAGGTATTGTGTAGTTTGCGGACATGCTGATGCTGTAATAATAAACTGTGGAGATGAGAGGCTCAAAACCCTGCATGTCATACAGGAGATCTGTGCAGAGGTGGTCCAGCTCTGTCCTGTTTGTGTCCTGTGAGTGGATGGGGCACCGTCTCCTCTCTCACAGGAGTTCCAGATATATCATCAGCCCCCTTGAGAGGGGTCACCGTGTTCTCACAGTGCCTCCCCCTTCCTCGTGCTGCATCTTGCCCACATCTCGGCCATTTGCTGTGTGCCAGTTTTGTGGTCTGGCGAGCGAACGAGCAGCCAGCCATGAGCTCACTCGGTGTCCTTTGGCAGGCACCCACAGAACGCCCCACAGACCATGACCTCATCATTGTGCCTAGGAGAGGTGGGACTAGCATGCAGCTGTGTGGGCTTGGAACGTGACCAGTCAGTCTCACGGCCCCTTTGCATATCGAGATGCACCAGTCTCCAGATTGGGGTGAAACACTACAACATGGGCAATTTATTACTTTGTGATGGCAGGACATTTAGATATATGGGCAACCTTTCATCCATGTGGCTTGTTTTGACCATCTAGAGTCAACCAGTTTAACCAGTTTGAGCTACATGGATTTGTGCTAACTGTCATATGGGAGTTTGATGTTTGATTACATGCAATTTAAAAAGGCTTGCTGGCTAAGCAGTAGGTTTCTGTGGTTAATCTCAAAGCATTTTTCTGTCTGAATGGTGGTTCTTGTTTTAAACCCTGCCCTTTGCATCTCATTGGTTGGATTTGAAGTCTGGCCTCTCCCACTCAGGTCGTGACGACCTTAAGTAGCATCTGCAGTCTGTAGGCAGCATTGCCACTAGTCTCTCTTCCCTCCAGCTCACTAGGGCCTTCTGTTTACTGTGTTGTTCTTTTAGTCCCTCCACCAAAAGCTGCTTGCTTGAAATACATCTCAGTGGAAATTAATCACAGCACAGGGTGAGCACAGCAGCAATGGAAGCCCACATGCAGCCACTGCGTGTTCTGCAGGGGGCGGAGGGTGAGCTTTGATCGCTTCCCATCCTCCCCCCATCTGGGAACATCAGTCTGCATTCTTGGCTTTTAGTGAAATTTGGCGTGATGCACGTCCAGCCATATTTGGACGTCCTAGAGCCAGGTTTTGCTAGCATGGTGGGGCATGTGGGGTGATGCTTGTCCAGCGGCTGCTGGCTCAGCTGAAGCAAAATAAGTCACACGCATGGTGTGAATTGAGGAGGTTTGTGTGTGATGGAGTGATGGACACCTGTAGTGAAGGTGGGGGTGTGGGGTGGGGTTACCTTGACTTCCAGTGGCTAGGAGGCACAACAAAGCAACCTCAGTTTTAATTTCAGATAGAAGTTGCTTGCCTGATAGCTAATGAATGTTCAGGAGGAGTAAGGGGAGGTTAGAAGGTAAAATATGTGAAAGCCAGTCCTTATTATACCATGCATATGTATTTGTATGGATTAATTTATGCCATCTAAGGTGCAAATATTAAAACTAGTAGTAAAATCATTAGGAGAATGCAAATGTGGCAGTTGGAAGCATATTTTCAACTTGTGAAAAGTGGCTTGCAGTTAGTGTTAAATCTGTCACTGTTTTCTGCTAGATCTTTGGATGCCTGCTGTAATGAACATCTACTGCACCCCCCTGCAGTAGCTCGCTTGGGGGAAAGCCAGTTCTCCCAACTGCTGTATTGTGCTGTTATTGTTCTGGCCCATGTGGATGCCCTCCACAAGTGTGTAGAAGCTGCAAGTGGCTCAGAGACTTGCATTTTATTTATATAGCAGGACACCAAAGTGCTGCTGTTTAAGAGAATTAATCTTGTCGATTGTTATATAGGAGGTGGGTAATATACCAGTTGAGGGCAATAGGATCGTATCCCGAAGTCCCAGAAGGGATCTTCTGTTGCATTTTTAAACAAGGTACTTAACCTGAATTACTCCAGTGAGCTGTCAGTACCTTATTTTACTCATGATTGTCGCCAGCACCTTTGTACCCCTGTGTCCATGGTTACAGGTCCCAGTGTTCCACACCACCCCTGAGATCAGTTTTATGCTGATCCTTCTCTTTGGACGTTTGCTGCCTTCTGCCCCATGATTTTCATCTACTGTGGTCCCAATTGGATGGGGTTAGGGTTAGGTAAGGGTTTAGTAATTGAGAAGGTGGCATTTAATGGTTAGGTAGCTTCTGGTTTTTATAGAAGTTCCTGGATGAAGACATTTTCCTTACTGACACCATTGTTAGATGTTTAGGGTAGGCCTGCTCTGAAAACCTTATTGGTACATTTGGAACAGTCTTTTCTAACAAGGTCCATCTGAAGCACAATCACGAAGGACGTAAACGTTAACCGGCTCAGGTGGCCCTGTCGCCTGAACAATCTCCTTTGATGCCTGGAGCGCAGCAGTATCCTAATGCTTTTTAATTATCTAAAGACTGCTTTGGCTGCTGGTTCTTCTGCTAGCATTTGTCCCTAACCTCACACAAGGAAGCTTGTGCGTCTCATTTGAAGGTATGCATTCTGATGAGGGTTTGGTTTAGTAGTGTGTGGGCCAAGAGGGGATGTGAATCGGGATATTGAAGGTGCCGATGATCTTGAAGCAAGAGCAGTTTTGGCATGAAGCACTTGATGCTCCCCTCTTTGTTAAATGCTACAGGAATCTGGTAACCATGTCCAGTCAGGAGTGAGATGAGTCAGAGTGCCCTTTGCTGTGAGCTGGAGGAATTACTCCCATGGATAAAGACTATGCCACTCACACTTGAAGTTCTCATTGCGCAGCGTCTTGTCTTGGTGCCCACATTGACTCGTATCCCATAGCTGATATCGAAATGTTACAGGAGGAAGTTAAATGAGAAGTGGGGCTTGGCCTTTGTCATTGTGTGGTGTGCAGGCATGCTGTGTTGTCCTCTGGGTTTTAAAGGGCTCTGCTCGTTTACTAACCACTCAGACCTGCTCGATTGTGGTTCCTATTTTATCTCCATCTCTCTCCCACGTTCCTTACCTCTGACCATCCATTCAGGTACAGCTAATTGCTCTCAGAGGGCTTAATCGTCATCGTCCTCCTTCTCTAAGTTTAATGGTTCTTCCATGTGTGTGAGTTTGCCTAATGGTGTCTTTAATAACACGGGGGCTTCGTTAAGCTGCGAGGCAGTTGTGTCCCTCCAGAAGGGAGAGAGTTTATTCCATGCTGGCTCATGATGGATGGCAAATGCCTGCTTAGCCTTCCCTGTGCTCGAGGAAAGGTGACCTCACGCACTACTACGTGGTTGGCTCGATATATAGCTCCAGATCGATCCTGCTGTGTCCGTAAGTCCCATTGTTGGTGGTAAAGGGACAGAGAGGCTCCTTTTTAATCTAAAGACAGACACGCAGTAAAGAGGCTGAGGTACACTGAACTCTTCCCCAACCTGTCGCGATAAATGATAAATCAATTAATTGCATGAAAATTAAAATGAGGTCGATAATTTTTCTGGCCGCGATAATTTTCATTTGCATGATTGTTCGTTTTTCTTGTCTCTCTCCACCAAATGGGAATATTGGCTCTTTTAAGCAAACCGGTTCATTTGGCTCAGCTCAGCAAGAAGAGCCGGCTCTTTCGGCTCCTAAATGGCTCTTTTTAAAAAAAACCTGCACTCTCTTCGTTTAACCTGATGCTGATTGGCATGACCTGATTTGAGCTTGTTAAAAATAAGATGCCATTTCTTGGGCGGGCTTTTTCGGAAGGCAACGTGTTCCGGTCACTGTTGTCCTTAATGTTTAGGCAGCTCAAAAACCGGGACAATTCCATAAACCTTAATAAAACGGCCCTTGAACAGGAGCCGGCTCCCATCGTTCACTAAAGAGTCTGCTCAAAGAGCCGTCTCTTGTGAACGACACATCACTAGTAATGAGGCGTGAACTGTCGTGTCAGTGGGCTCTTTGCACGTCAGCTTCTGCGTTCATGGAAATGCGGCTTGCTCAGTTCTGGTCTGTGAAAAATGACATTGGTTTATACTTGCCATTTACAGGACTTGCCCAAACTTATGATCGACATACATCGCTTTTGTAAATCCTCCTCCAATGTACCAACGAGTAAATTAGAGAAGGGCTTTAAGTTGTTTGCCTTGTCTTACATCCACGGATACGAAGGTGAGTCTTATTCGTTCAACTTTGTGGCTGGTGTTAGCTATAGCTTATGCTAATAGACATTACTCCCGGACAGTGATAGTGTATGCATGTGGCAATGAAGTAACTATGAACATCCCCAGTCATTCTAGCAGAGAATGTTTAACTTAGTTTGTTGTATATGTGCTTAAGTACACATTGTGAAAATCTGTGTTTGCTATTCTTAGTGTCAAATAGAAACACAGGAACAGGAGGGGTTGCTGCTTTAGATCCATGAAGAAACACGACAAACATCATAGTGTAAAAGTATGGCAGCACTGGTAATTTGTCAGAGTTCTAATTAAAGCTGTTCAGTATTCAGATTTGTGTTATATAGACTCACGAAAGCTTATGATAAACCGCCATAAAACGAGCCACGGAGATGCTGCAGCGAACGCTTTCAGACAGTGTTGTAAAAATATATTGTATAAATAAGATTGAATATTTCGGTACAGTATTATACTGTATTATATAGCGTATTTATCGTCCAGTAAAATTTGTTATTGTGACAGGTCTACGCATGTCTATGCCCACTCAGCATTCCCCATCCTGTGAGGCTGCAAATAAATCTCACTCCTTTATGTAGTTTAGGGTCGACTTGCTCGTTCTCCTCTAGGAAATCTACCCAATTTGCAGCTGAAAGCCATGAAACTCTCTTAGCTTCAAGGGTGCTTTGCTGTTGCCTTTGTAAATCTAATAGGGAAAATTGTAAAAGCCCTGACTGCACCACCTTGAACTAAGGTCCAGGCAGGGTGCGCTTTTGACCCGATCATGCCCCAAGTGTGTTAGGCACTAATGGCATAATGGTTTTCATTGTTATTGCACCTTTGCATTAATTCTGAAAAGGCGGGATGAGGAATATTGGAGGTGGTGTGTGGTATGGCGTTCTCCCTCGCTTCATTCTCTTAATGGTTCTTTTTGTGTGTAGCCAATTAATCATAACTGACTGAATTGGATGAGGGAGTCGTACACTGCAGAGTGATGCTCTCAGCAGTGATTAAAAGCCTGCAGAAGCTGGGATCCCAGTGCGGCTCCACAGTATGGACCATTAATGGAGTGTTGAAACTCCACACGCTGAAGCTGTAAGGCTTATGTCAGCGTGCTGTCCCAGTGGCTTGGCTTTTGTAGCTCTGAAAGGTGGCTTGTTTGCGGGGGTCAGGTGTCTGTGGTCGTATAACTTTGATTTGTTTGGGCTCCCTTTGTTTTTTGGCCGTTTATCAGATCCCACTACTGTTCTGTCTCGTCATCATGAGATTTTAAACTTCTGCAGTATTTTTTTTTCTCTCCTACATTGCTTTGACCTCATTCCTGGCCTATTTCTGTATCCCTGGGAAAATCAGTCCAATAGAAACAAAAGTAGTGATTCAAAATGTATGTATTTTTTTCTTTGCCATAAAATGTTTGGCAGGTTTCTTTTTGCATTCTGACAGTGGTAGTGTGGTTTGTGTGTCCACCTGTGTTCCCTAGCTCTTGTATGATTGGTTTGTCCTCTTTTCGGAATGTTCAGCCTTTTCTGGAAGATTTTGGGTGGCATGGTGAAACCAGTGCCTTCCCTTGTGTGTTGACCATTTATTTGAGTTGGTTATAGGGGTAACTGCACAAGCTGCTTTTCATTCTGAGATGTCTGCTGTTGTCCAGTTTGGATGCTGTCTGTTCAGTCAGACTCACACTGTCCATTCATTGCAGTCTATGAGAATAATGATCGCTAAGGTTATAATTGTAGTTCATTTATATGCTTGGCTTGTTAATTGCAGACTGTGTGTGTCTCTGAAGCCGTAATTATCACTTTGCTCTGGGAAAAAAAGGATGATTTAAATTATGTACATATTTAAAATCCCCCTGCGTTTGCATTGCCACATAAGATCTATGTGTGCACATCTGTGCATGTGTGTGTGCTTTTGATTAAAAAATAAAGAAAAAGCCATTGCTGGGTCGCTCATTTCGAGGTCCTTAGGCTGTTCCGTTCACCCCCTGCTGCTGTAATCTGGTTGCTGGGCCCCACTCCTCCTTGGCTCTAAATGCAGTTTGATTTGTAATGCAGTTTTTCTTCATGAGGCTGCTTATTTAATGGTTGCCCCTCTAGCCTTTCCATACCCTCCCAGCGACTCAGGAAGAAGTCTTCCTTGCTCATTCTTTCCTGAACTCCGTTGCGCAGCAAAGTGTCGTGCAGGTGGCACTGTGCCCCCCGGGAAGGGTGCTGCTTTTGGCACAGCCTGATGGTGTGCTGTATACAGCAGCCTGCTTGTTATCCTTTCACAGTGCAGGCTGGCGTTGGCAGCGGCGTGTGCAACCCTCGCTCTCTGTAGCCCTTCTCTAATTGCATTTCCCTGCACTTTGGCTGCCTGTCAGCTGAGATGCACTTTGGGATTATTGATGCACCCATCAGGGAGATTGCTTTCGTGCATGGCACCGCCTGAGCAGCACAAGGATTGCTTCATTGTATGGCACTGCGGACGGGCGGAGCCGTGTGCCTTGGTCAGGTCTTACTGATGTTTGTGGATAGGGGTGGAGTCTGGACTACCGTTTTTGCTGGGCAATCGTCACTGCCCTGTCTGTCTCACACAGTACCCCTTGTACCATTTTTTCAGGATATGTAGCTCACACAAAAAAAGGATATGTAGTTCTTTAACACCCTGCCTGAAACAGATTGACAACTCACTGGGCTTTCATAAGTAGCCCTGAACCTAAAACTTGCAGCAAGCTCTTAGATGGGAATGCTGCTTGAACCACTTTAAAATGAGTCATTATGTTGGTTATCATATGGACCTTTTCAGGGAAGGTCCAGTGGGGAAGAAGTGTATGCAAATGTGTGTGGGATGTGTTGCCCTTGGTGTCTGTCTCGCCCTGCCAGCGTGAATGCTGGCCTGGGACAGTGAGGATCTCAGTGCCTTGAGTTTTTGGCTCTCTGCTGGCCTTATTTTGGGTCACGTCTCTCTGAGGGACACCTCCCACTGCACTCTACCCTTCTTGCAGGCTTAAATCAGTCCATTACCTACTTTCTGCTCCCGGGCCATGGGTACTGCTGTGCTGGCTGGGGGCAGACTAAGACACACTGGGGCTTCTTTTGCTAGGTCTCCTTGAAACTTGGCCTGACTTTCACCTCGGGGCAGTGCGGAGGCTCAGCTGCATGGTGTTTTCACGGCGGCCTACCTCCAGGGGGTGGTGGAACTCCAAAGTAGAAGTAGTAACAGCTCCAGTTCTAGGTGGTAAATGGGGGAGCCGGACAGTAACATTGGACCTTTCCGTGGCGTGTGTTAATGTCTGGAAATCAGACGTGTGACAGTAGCTTGGCGCACAGCTGCTCAGTCAGGTACGATGGACCAGGAGTCTGATTGGACATCCCGGCACGCTTTACACTGGTGTGTAACATTAGTTTGGATCACTAGTTCTGTTACATGAATATTTAGCATTACGTGTTGGCATGTCAGCAGCTTTGCACTGTTTGTGCCAGGAAAGCCCTCTGAGGAGGGCAGGAAAACTCCTGCAGAATGTTGGTGTTGGTGGCATTTCCCAGGCCAGACTCCTGCAGCACCATTGCATGGCCTCTGTTATAAAATAATACCTCTGGGTTTCCTACGTGCCAGGCTGTCAGGTCAATCTCCAGCTAAATGTGTACTGATTTTTTTAGTGATAGCATGGTGTTTTGTTTGGGTTAGCAATCTGTGCTGACAGAATTAGGTGGCTGGTGGAGTGCCGTTAGGTTTTAGTGTTTGTGTGGGGTATTTAAAGAGTTGCTGTGTACAGAGAGGGGCCTCGTGTGTAATGGAAGGCCTAAGTGGACCCACTATGCTCTGTGGTAGCTAATCGATGCTCTAATGGAAGCAAATGGCTCTTGATTGGAGTCAGTGCCAGGTTGCTGGTTTGCACAGGTGCCATGATGATAGTCGGCCTCCATCACACCTCATGACATGTATCATGTTTGTGCAGCTGTCTTTGGTGTTTGTTTATTAAATTAATGACCCGTGAGAGTCCCTGAGTGCTATGATGGCTCTACAGGTCGTCACATGGCCCACGTTGTTAAGGCCCACCCACCGGAAGGACAGTAGTTCACTTACAGCCCACCCACCCTTGGTGAGCTCTGCTTGTCGAAACCGCTTACAGCCCCCTGCTGTGGGGTTTAATTCTTTCCCATATTCTCCTCCTCTGTAGTAATGGTTCAGGATCCAAAAACTGTGAGCACTGTTGTCTTTGCTCAGTCTAAGAGGATGGCTTTTTCTTGTTTTCAGTGGAACTCTCCTTCCCTCTAGTGGTTGCCTTTGGTATTTTTATCAGCTGATAAATCTGTTGTTTTTAAAATTACATTTCACTGCTGCCTTTGTTCACCTATATGCATATACATGTGAGGCAGATAATTCATCACAAACCATTTTCTTAGTTTTGAGCACTTATGAGTTTGAACATATTTTGTGAAATTAAAATATCTGCTCTGTTGAGCTGTGACGTAACTTATTTTTGCTTGGACTGACAGGTGCATTTTTCTCCAATTTTATTCTTTATTCTGCATTTTAATTTTGACACTTTTTATTTTTTCCGGCCCAGTAATCTGGAAAGGAATAATTGCTGCCTGTGTTATACCCTCTAATGCTTTTTCTGTTTATTGCATACATTTATTCCACCACTGTCATGCTGTTAAAAACAAGCATCTGTGCTAAAATTGCTTGTCTACTTGTTCTTTATAAAGGAGCCATTAATTTTTAAAATTCCATTTCTTTTGAGGCAACCTTGAAAGTGCATGTCTTCATTGTGTCAGTTCTGTACACTGAGACTTCTTTTCTCTCTTTCAGAAGGAACTGAGCCTTCCAAGAAGAGGCAGCTTGTAAGTACATTTTTAATATAAATTTTGCACTTGCCAAACTCTTAATTGACTAATGGTTCTGTCATGAATAATACCCGACAGAGGACTCGGAATGGCAAAACTCCTTTTTATCTATTGAAAAATAAAGAATAAAACCATTGAGGGTGAAGAACGTGAAGAAATGCCAAGGATACTGTGTCCTTTCACACCTGGTTTGCCACTCAGATCTGCTTGAAACGTCCACCTATTGTTAAGGCTTGAAATATAATTACTAGTTTCAGAAGCCTTTCCTACCCAGCTGTTGCCGAAGACCTTCATTACTACTGTGGTATAGTTTAGCATCTTCAAGCAGGCTGGGCATAGTAAATGCCGTTTTGATTTTTGGAACTTCCAGGTAGTGTTCCTGAGACCTTTGCCTGGAATGACATACCACAGCTGAAAAATCTGGGCTGTTGCCCTGAGCAATTTGTAGGGTTTACTTTACAAACCACAGATGTTTGAGCACTAAGTATCGCTGTCTGTGCTGTGTTACATGAATCGTCAACTGGGGGTCTGACTGAGTGACATTAACTCTGAGTGTGGACATCAGAGAAACCCTCCGTAGGTTTGACAGCGTGTACTGCTGAGCTGTGCGGCTTGGGATTCCACTTTTCCCTGAATTTAGCTTTACTTGGATACTCTGATGGCCTTGCGTGGAGTGTGTGGGGGAGTGGGGGGCTAGTCTGAGCGGCAGAGTAGTGGTGGCTCCTACCACAGCACCTGTCACACTGTGAACAGGCCAGCAAGACAAGGCCACTCTGGGGACTGGTCTTGGTTCCTACTTTGTTCTCAGATAAGCTCTTTAAAGCCGCCATTTGATATGCTGGGATGTGGCATCTCTGTGAACTTCCTGTGTCCCAGCACTACTGCAGATGAAGGAACTTTAACACAGAACCAAATATAGTTATTTCAATTACAGATTCACTGTGTTCACTCGGCTCAGAGTGGGTTATATAAGTTGTGTACTGTGACTGGGGTCTGAAGTTATTGTGCAAAGAAGTGCAAAACCCCAAACAAGCCTTCTGCTCTCGTGTGTGTGTGTGTGTGTGTGTGTGTGTGTGTGTCAAGCGTTTCAGCATAATCCTCATTGTGGGTGTCCGAAATCTTGTGCTTGTAGCCATGCAATCTAATATACAACTTATTTTGAACCCTTGAGAGTTGTCCAAGGCAGCCTGGATTTTAGAAAGCGTGTTTGTATTTCCATGCGTAACTCCAGTCGTCTGGCACATCAAGACGGGTCATGCTTGGATCATCATGCTGCTCAGGTTTAGCTTCTCTTGGCGCTTTCCATGGCGCGGCCTCTAGAGGGCAAAGTGCTGATTGTCATTACATCCGTTTTGTTTAGTGAATCGCGGATGTTTCTGGGCACGGCACAGAGCGTTTTCACGTGTGTTACGCAATCACCGGCAATACCCTAATTGCATTCTTGACCCTGTGGCTGGGCCTGTCAGTGCAGTAAGCACAGTGGATTAGTCTGATGTTTATTATGGTCTGTGCTCCCATGCCTCAGCCAAGGTATTGTTTTTCCTTCCACTTGTGTGAGCATGGGGTGGGGCTTCACTGTTCCCATGATTCTCAGAACAGTGCCTGGGTCATAGAGGGGGCTATAATGAACTTGACGTGCTGGTAACAGCTGAACTGCTCTCTGGGGTCTTGTGACATCACAGGAATGCTCACCGGCCTAACTGCAGGTCTGGGGGTCTTGGTCGAGGTGAAAATCTATGCTATAGCTCCCCTCTCAGCTGCTGCTCCTCGTATCCCCATGCTGGATGCTGTTGTCCTCCTGGCGGCAGTCTCCTGCTTCAGTCGTCACTGATGCCCAGCATAGGCCGGTTCATGCTGGTGTTGACATAGGCGGGCCCCTTTTACATTTCAGCCCTCTGGGATTGGCTCTCCTGGGCAGGAGGACAGCTCTTCAGTTCCACCTGACCTCAGGCTGCACCCGTCCTTCCCCAGCTGTCCCAGTTCTGACAGGGGATCCGAAGAGTGAGAGCGTAACCACGCTTGTCCTCGTCAGCTCCTTCCCAAGAGAGTCTGTTAGCTTCTTTACTGGTTGTAGCTCGTAGTCACTGGTCTCTGCGCAGGGCCACGGGTGCCACAGGAAAGCCCTGAAGAGCAGCCGTGATGCCATCGCACCAGACGGTCTGTTTCCCAATGTCCTTCTGGCTTCCAGTGGTTGTTTTGGGCTTTGGGGCTCCAGGAACAGCATCAGCTAACATT
This sequence comes from Stomatorhinus ivindoensis, assembly GCA_019775895.2. Classification (NCBI taxonomy): domain Eukaryota; kingdom Metazoa; phylum Chordata; class Actinopteri; order Osteoglossiformes; family Mormyridae; genus Stomatorhinus; species Stomatorhinus ivindoensis. The sequence goes on from JABFEB020000033.1 coordinate 17,849,728, forward strand.
TGCAATTGGCATACATTGGGAATATTGTCAGATGAGCAGGAAAGGTGTATGAAACGTACGTTAAGGCGAGCGCCTACGCCCACTGTAATGCGATGATCACTGTCGGAATCTCCTAAACGTGGCAGCATCACTTATCCTACAAACATGGGTCGCATTGCGCTGTCACGGTGGAATAAATGATACTGATTTCTCCTGTCACTGGACGTGTTATGCCCATTTGTCTATGAGTCAACGGCTGTTCGATTAATTTTTTTCTTTCTTAATTGCTGATATCGGTTGTTTCCGAATTACCTTGTTAGAGTATCTTTTTTGTCGTGATTTCTAGTATTGCTGCCGATGGCTCAGTCATTGGAGCCTGTGAGTTTGGGGCTGGTCATGAGGTGGAGATGAGCGAGCCGTTCTTCCTCCTGCAGACATGAAGAAGAGGGATAAACCCGGAGCGCCGCACCTGCGCATTCAGTAAGCCTGTGCCAGGACACGCATGATCTTATGCCAGTCTGCGTGTGTATGCGTGAGAGAGGGTACACAGTGTCTGGAAGGCACTCTGGGGAACTTATCTTCGTACTCGCACAGCATGTAATTCCCAGGGTTCGTAGGCTTGACTGATGACACGGGGGGGCCTTCACAGTGTGTCAGTGGGGGTCTGTTTTCAGTGAATGACAGAGGCAGCTGCAGGCTCAGCTTACATCTCCTCTAACCTGACCTGATGCCGTGGAAAGAGTTCGCCCTCAGCCAAGGTCTCCCAGTTGGGTAGGGGGTGGGTGAGGAAGCAAAGACGGGAAATCCTTTGTCAGCAAAACAGTGTTGCAAGACACTCCCAAAGTGCCCCTTCCACAGTGAGGTGGTGATGCAATACTGGGCCACCGTAGGTGGTTCTTGGTCTTTGCTTGGTGCCAGCTGTCTCCTCTGTCTTGCTGTCGGTGGCCTAGTTCTGTCCCCATATCTGCTGGGCCGGTGGGTGGCCCGGCTGGCCGAATGCAGGCGCAGCCCGTATGGGTCCCTCCCAAATGGCCGGTGAAAAGCCCAGACTCACCTTGCCAGCCGGACGCCTTATTTGTGAAGCTGATTGCGCACAGGTGCAGTCAGTCATCAGTGTCCCTGGGCCAGTCTGGCTGCAGGCACCTACAGTCTGTGCATCAGCGTCGCTTCCCCATGTCTGATCGCCGCCGTCGTTCCCCATGCCAGAGCCGGCATGCGACATCATTCCATGTCTTGACAGAATGAGAGCTTAGTTTTTTAGGTGGGGGTGGGGGGCCTCTCATCCTCTCCTTTTGGGCGGGGGGAGGGAGCCCTGACAGGGCTGAGCATCCTCCCACGTCTCATCCATCCCAGTTCTGCTCCCTGACAGGTTGTCTGCGTTCCTCTGCGAATCCATCAGGCCCGTAATTTTCACTCCTTACAGTTACCGCTGGCTCTGAAACTTCAAAAGTAATTACCTTAAGGCACCTTGTTGACATAACCAGCCTCTGGTAGAGAAGTGTTTACAAGAAGAAATGTGGCTGGCGGTTCGAGTGTGGCCAGGCGGGTTGCTGTCAACAACCAGTGGGTTACTTAAGCCAGACTGCTTCAGTAAAAGATGCAGCTGTGTGAACTGCTAGTGCGGAGTTGTGAGCTTGAGCCAAGCAGCTAATAACGAGAACATACATTCATTTCTGGGAATGAGATTGAGATGTGGATTTGGCCCAGTGCTCTTGCCACAGCTGTAGGGCCAGTAGTCTGGGCTTATTCTGAGGAGCCCATCTTAGATGGAGGAGGACAATCAGAGCTCGTTTAACCAAAAGCTCCACAGTCATGGTCCTATGTGAAGCTCTCATGAAGTTCACTCTCGTCGTTCTCTCTAGTTGCTCGTGGGATGTATGGCATCTCAGAGCTAGAGGGAGTAGTAGGACACATACATTATAAATATAGCTGGTTCACCTGTTTTGCTGTTGTTGACTGGTGGTGGCTCACAAGGTCTCTCAGCTCCACCCGTAGCAAGCATTGCTATGATGCGGCAGAATTTCCTAAGGGGTGTCTCTTTACTCCATGCACACGCACACACCTGATCTCTGCACTGTCACTGGGGGACCCAGTTTAGGTGGGCCCTCCCCTGGCCCCCAAGCTCCAATACGAACCCCAAGTTAGACGGCCGCGGACTGGCCCTGAGTGAGGGCTATCGGTTGTGTTTGTGAATTTGATCCACCGCATTTCTAGCGATGACTGCTATGGCGTGATTGGGTGACCTGCTATTTCCTTGTACAGGCATTGCCTCCAGAGCACCCCTCTGATTGGCTCTGCTTGTGTAGCTGTGTTAGTGATAAAATAAAAAAAGCATTCTGTAGGAGCTGGTAGCTGCTTTTAGCCACGTATACAAGTGCTGGTGCTGTGCCCTGACTGTCACGGTGCCTCCGTTTCCTCTCTTTCACCCTTCACCTCCCTCTGGTTCCCTACCTAGAATCTGGCCAGCCACACAGCACCGCTGTCATGGCAACAGCCTTCTCCAGCAGCTGCTCTCTCCCACCTTCTTCCCCGGCTCTCTACACTCTCATTGTGCAGGGGCCCTTGAGGGGCCCATGTCTGCCCCAATTCTAGGCCCCTGCAGCCCCCTGGCCAGTCCCTTCCACTGGAGGTAAGGCTGCTGTGTTTGCACCTGTGGCCTCCTCCTTAACCCTATGTGATGATGCTGGCCACGACACATGTTGTGATCCCCAGCCCCATATCTAACCTCCATTACTGCACTTCAGCCTTGCTAACGGTGCCCAATGTGGATTGGTGGTTCTAGACAAATATGAGATGAATGCTTCAGTAATGTACGCGTATCTTGGAGTTGCCTACTAATGCACATCATTCGGGTTAAAATGGGTGACCTTCCGCCTGCCCAGCTAATAGTGGGTACCTGCTTTACTCGAGACAAGCCCTGAAAACATTAACTGGCGGGCTTGTCTGGAACCATTCAAGAGGGGAAGAAGTCTTCAGCTACGAATAGGTACCTGAGCACAGCTGCATGTGATGACTGATTGTTTGACATGAGCAGATGAGCCTTTTACAATCCTGCAGAATGTCAATTCTCTGCTGTTATTGACCCAAGAAAATGAATGAGCATGGCTAGCTTCACTTGCTCCCTCTCTCTAACCTGTCATAGCCTAGCTGATGATACTAGGGTTCCATTCAACAAATGAGAACCAGCTGTGCGTTGTCAGCATGGCTGGAAATTATCGTTCTGTTTTGTGTAAGAATCAGTAGAAATCTGTCCCGTGTCTCCCACTGTCCGTGAATCAGCCCATCACTGTTTATAAGCTGTTTATGCAGGACAGATAATGCACCATCTGGTGTCTCTTCATCTTGATGCTGGTTTTGTGCCTGGGTGCAGGAGGGCATTGCCAAGAAGGGCCAGCAGCGGGGTTTTCACTGATGTGCTGGATGAGCGGGAAGAAGGCGTTCCCTCTTTACTGTGTAAGGGGGGGTCTTGTTTCAGGACTGTAATCTCCCCACAGCTGGCTGCGGTCCGCCAACTGAGCCAACATGTTTGATTTAATTCCTCCCTGCCTACAGGAATGTACGGATCGCTGCAGCCGGCTGTATTGCATACGCTGAATGCGACGCGATTGCTCATGGTTTCGACATGCTTGTGTTAGCTCGCCTCTGCCTCTGATGCAAGTACCAGACCCTGCCTCTCCTGTGTTCCTTACATGACAGTCACCGCAGAGGGGGGCACCCACACCCCCAGCAAGCCTCCCTCGCTGCTTTTTGTTGAGTTAATCAGTCTGTACTCTGCAAGGCAGATTGTCAGGCCACGCTGCCTGTAAACAGCTATGCCATTTATCTGTCATCCAGATGTGTTTTCCAGTGTAGGGAAAAAAACCCTTTTCTGACATGAGGCTGGTTATTGCTTGATAGCATAAATAGAAATGGATGATCTGTGAGCTTCTGGAGTGTTCCTGCCTGTGTTGCCTCACAAATTCTCAGGCTGGAGTGACAGAGCACTGATTTTACTAACAAGCTGGTGGGAAAGCGGATGAAGCCGGACGCAAGCTGTTCCTGCAAGAGGGTGCAGCCGTGAAATCGTGCACTCTCCTCTCAGCATGGTAGACGCGGCTCATGCGCATGCTTCCTCTTGCTCTCACCCAGTCCGTGTGGCCGTGTTTCTATTCTCCATGCAGTCAGGCTCAGTGCTAAAGATCCCACTGCCTGCTTGCCTCTGCTTCTGAAGTTCTGCACTATTCTCATGGATGCATTATCCGGCCCCAAGCTCCACTCAACTACAAACATGATAGAGCATCTTTTAATCATAATGAGCAAAATGGAAGTATGCACTCTAGTGTGGATGTTTTGATGCTACAAAATAGCCTGAGCTCTGGACTTCCCTTTACGCTCCTGGTGTTCCACAGTCCTTAAAAGGAGAACCCCTGCCATAGCTCAAACAGTCCCTCAGTGACTTGCGTCTTGTGTAATGCAGTGATCACATCAGACTGTTTTGTTCCTAAATGTGGTGTTCTCTTACACTGTAAAAAACACAAAGAGCATAGAGCTATGATGGAAGATCTGGAGCTCCTAGCATGTGATTTATGACCACCTCTAACTTTGAGCTCTCTGGCTTGGCGCTGATCCACCTGCTTGGTGGTTGCTTCATGAAGGTTCCTCTGATTGGACTTAATCCCCATAGACCATCCCTGTACTATCAGCTCCTGTCTGAGCCGGTGTCCTGCTGTGTCATGATCAGGTGTTTACGGCTGTTATGAAACATGCACCTTTTGAAATCAAACCGTAAAATAGAAACCTCTGGGTTTTCACACCCTAAATGAGAAGCTGTGAAGTACCGCCTACAGAAACTGGTGTCTGTGGTTTTCAGCAAATAGAAGCTGAAATGGCCCACAGCTGCCCCTTTTCTTCAATGAAGTTTTTTTTTTTCTCTCTCCCACTTTCACTCGCTGAAATGCAGGCATGCTGCTTGATGCGAACCTGCATGACCCAGCTGTGATTCCAAGCCACCGCCCAATGGAGTGTCGCTCTCGCACCCGTCTGCTAGCTTCTCTTTCTGCTCTTTGTGTGTTTTTCTTCCCGGCCGCTTCACTCCTGAGTGCTCCTCCGGCTCCAGGAGGCGCTCTTTGGTTTGCCCATAGCCCCCAACGAAAGCGGCTGGGGCCCGTTTGATGTCCATGACGGAGCCAGCCGCACGCCTGCCGGGCTTTTCATCTCATGAGCAGCGTGTGATGGGAGATGTTCCCAGGCAGGAGGTGGAACGGTGCAGATCGATTTTGTGGTGGACTCTCATCCAGCTAGCATTTATTTTCCTTGGGATTCCTTAAAGACCAGCTCTCCCCCCGCCGTCTATACCTCGCGCTGCCTCATAGAGTGCATTGTTAGCAGAGAATTCTGGGTAATGGAAGGCGGTATTACCAGCAGGCACCCCGCAGGGGAGAACTTGGACGCAAAGCACTCGCACGTCATTCGCCAGTGAGACGTGACTGAGATATTATCGTCTGATGTGCTTGCGTGCCTGCGACTGCTGTGGTTGCAGTGCCATGTCCGTCCCTCCCTCCCAGCCTGACCCACATTGAATGAAAATGACAGCATTCTGCCAACCATCTTAAATCGTAAGGCAGAGAAACCAGTCACGCGGGGCCTGACATCACTTCTGTATGGCTGTTGATCCACCTCTGGTGAGAGAAACAACTGGACACGAGAAGCTGAAATGTGCAACTGTCTGGATCCAGCTTCTGGAAGGTCTATAACCATGGTTTAACCTGTTTACAATGCACTCCCTCAGTGTGTGAGTGGGGTCTGGGAAGGGGGGAGTAGAGAAAGGGAGGGAGGGGGAGAGAGAGAGAGAGAGAGAGAGAGAGAGAGAGAGAGAGGAAGCATCCACACGGATGCTCATCGTTCGAACGGCAGGCTGGCAGCAGCTTGCTGTGTCCCTCGCTCCTGTCTCCCGCTTGCCTCGTCCCCCCGTCTCCCGTGACAGCCATGCTGTTGGCTCCCCAGGACCATGTCTGACTCCTTCTGGACGGTGCTCTCCAATTTCTCCCTGCCTGAGAGAAGCATGCTCCGCCGATCCAAGAGGTAAGGAGGGTTGTCTCCAGCTCGCACTGCTCTGCCTGTCAGAGCTCGTCTGCTGAGGAAGGTGTATGTAGCTGTGTGGAAAATCGAAAGGCAGGCTTAGCACGTGCTGGTATTTGTGTCCCCGTCTGCGATGTCACATAACAGCTCAGTACTGTTAATTCTTTTCAGTTTTTCTGTGAAATCTAAGTAGCCTTCCCCCTAATATACTCGATCAGAACAGAGATGCATTTATCGGTGTTGGCCGGGGTCTTTCCAACGGGCGGCTGTTTCCCTATGCTGGGATGTGTGGAGATGTGTGGAGCTGTCTGTACTGCAGCCTGAACTGGCTTTTCTTTTCTCTGAGATTGTCCCCTCTGTGTCTCCCGTATTGATCTCATCTTGTTTTTGCTTCGTGCGTGTGCTCCCCATTTACGAGCGGGGCTGTCTGAGGACCTGCGGCCATCCAGCGCATCTCGCATCACTCCCTTGCCGTGTGCCTTTATTGCTTCGGTCCGTCGGCGGCATGGATGTGGCCAGCATAGTGCAATCTGTCACCGCCTGCTGCTGATTTCTTGCATGGCGTCGCTGGGCGTCGATCGGCAGCCGGTGGAAAGTGCTCCTCCATTGAAGGGGGAATGGAAAGGCTGTCAGAATCGGTTTGTTTATGAATGACAGCAGCCCCCGTGGGCCCTGAACACTGCCGTGAGCCACAGGGAGGGGTTTGGGGGGAAACCCCGCTGGCCTACAAGGCCCTACCCAGTGTATTGTGCACATCATAGGTATGTGGGTTTTTTGGTGTGGGTTTAAAAAAATTTTTTGTCTCCTTTTTGTAACCGCAGCCACTAGTGTGGTGAACATGGTGGTGTGTGGGTGCTCTCTTCCCCCCCCTCCCCCCCCGTTGACGTTTTAGCAGGTCGAGCCCATCTGTGTGAAGATTCTGTGCCAGTTCCTGCCACCTTGGGCCGCTGAGCGCTGGGCCGCGGTATCCACCCGCCCCTCAGAGTGAGGCGGGCCCCCATGCTGCCCTGCTGGAGCTTGATCTGCCCCTGGTGTCGCTGCCAGCCCTTCTCTACTCCCTGGCTGGCTTTGAACCCCGAGGCCCGCGAGGCATCTGTTGTCCCCGTGGTAGATGCGGGCTCTCGTGCCGCTCCGCCCCAGGCCTTCAGTTTCAGCTTCTGCAGTGTTGTGGGCCTGGTGCTCGGGGCCACGAGTGAATCAACTCACCGGGAAGTCCATTTACACATTCAGGGCCTATCAAAGATGGGGACCCAAGCTTCCCATCCGAGTGTGTATGGGAGTTGCTGAGGAGGGGAGTGGTCAGGGGTGTCACAAGCCCCAGATGTCACAGACTTTAGCAGACCTTCTCATTTCCTTTGTTCTTTCAGTCCCGTGTAGCATTTTGTGGCTGGCGTGGAGGGCACTGGGCCAGTGCTAACGCTTTAAGACCCCCACCGTTGCTGCACCTGTTGATGTTGCTTGCTGAATGCCTCTCCGTTAGAGTGCTGTGATCTATATTTAACTGGAAGCAAGCATCTCGGCAGTATCCACTGTTTTATGGATGGAGATTGTTAGTGTGACAGGACAGAAGGTTAAGCAGGTCTTAGTGGGGCTTTAACGCTCAAGCTTCCAGGTCGCTGTTTCCAGAAATCATAGAGGTTGGATTTTGTTACCACGCATTCCTGCCCCAGGGCAGCCAGTGCCGATGTTGACGGACGTTCACCCCCTCGGTCTTGGTGTCGCATAAGACCAAGATTCTTTCAGTAGAATCTGCAGGAGCACAATAAGGAGCAAATAAGCTGACAAGTGGACACACTTTTTCCCCTCATTACCAGAAGAAAAGGTTGAGCTCTGCCGGTTCTCTGTGGTACCCAGTGTGTGAAGCATACAGAACCACAGTGGGTACTCTGTGTGCTTCAGAGGGACCTGTGTGCTCATCCTCATGCCTCAGAGTGCATTTGGAGTGCTCCTGGAATCCCTGTGGTCCTGCTTACTCCTTAAGTAGATGATACAGGTTGAATTATTAATGGTTCTCAGCAAGACGAAGCGTGCTGTCTCATTGCGGCGAACACACATCAACGTCTCACTGATTTTTGACTATATATGAATATATGGCCACAGATGTCTCCAGCTGAAGATTCAAGAACACTCATGTGGGCAGTTCTGCCAGCTGGAGGTAGAATCTGCTGTAAACTGGTGAGAATCAAAATAGTAGAAAATGTATCCACTAGTATCTGATAAGAATCATTTTGCTTTGGGGTCCAGCTGGTCCCCTGGGATGAAGCCTGTATTGAGGCTGAGCTCTGAAATTTTGGTGGGTATGTTGTACTCTGAAAAGAATGTTGCAAGCTGTGTGTCACACTTGCAGGCTTGTCTCGGCCTCCTTCATTAACTGGGAGTTTGGATGATGTCACTCATCGTTGACCCACCTGGTGGTTCTGCTCCCCAGCCGACACGTATAAAGGTCAAAGCGTGACAAACTAATTCTCAGCCTTCATTTAGCGCCTTCGCGATATCGACACTAGGCTGTTCTGCTGTCTGCTGCACGCATTGATGATGGAAAAAGGTCACCTAGTAAACAACATTTGATAAGTATGGATTTCATGTAATTTCCTTGGCTTTCAACTCAAAGTGCCAGTCAGACGACGTTAACCGATAAAGCTCCTGCCTCGGGATGCTTGCTGCTTTGGCGAACTTGTCACCTCATCTGTCCTGTGTAACTTGTGATATTTAATGGTGCACTCGCATAGAGCTGCCGCCTCCATTAGCCGGAGTGGAAATGAAGACGTTCCCTCTGAATAGAATCTGGATTTCTTGTCCATTCTTCTTGTTGATCTTTTATTTGTAGAGAATACAAGTGGTATTCTTGGCAGCTGTAATTATAGAAGAGACTGCTGACTGGTGCTCTGGGTGGTGGCGGGTGGTGGTCTGTGTCTCATCTTCTGACCTAATGTGTAGGCTGTAGATCAGGGGCCTCAAACTCCAGTCCTGGAGGGCCGGAGCCCTACACGGTTTTTGGTTCACATTCATTTAACACACCTGATTCAACTCCTTGTGCTAATTACCACACAGCTCTTGAGTGGAACCATTTGTGGTGGAACAGGGAAAGAACTAAGCTACACAGGGCTCTGGCCCTCAAGGACTGGAGTTTCAGACCCCTGCTGTAGATGGAGGTGGAGATGCAGGTCGTGGGGCATTTGGTGGCTAAATAAGCCATGGTGCTGCAGGTGGTGGTCAGAGGCAAGTTTTTACAGTTTTCTTTCCTGTGGCTTTGTCAAGCAGTTTCACGAGACAAAGAATCCATTTTGTTCTTAGTGTTTCAAGAGAGACTGTGTCATTCCTCTAAATTCAATTTATTCTCTTTGTGTTTTCACACCCGCACACGAGAGAGAACCAAACAGAGAACCGTAAACCAAGTCAGGGGAGTGAATCACCCCTGAAAAGAGAGGTGTTTTCCAGGGCAATCGGTTGCATGGCTTGCTGGGCTGGCTGTGGCTGCTGTGAGTTTACTTGCTGGAATTGTTCACCAGTAAGCTTTATGCCTCGATAGCCCATGAGCACTGGACCAAAACCGCCTCCATTAGTGTTGTGGACATTGATACTGGTGCTAGTCGTCATGGTTTTATTTAAGGGTCCAAGTGTTCATCGTACCTGCATTCTCAAAAAAAAAACGGGTCAACCTCTAAGCCAGTTGTAACATCTGCTGGTGGTTAATGGTCTGCTTACTATTCAAACGTGCATCTTCCTTCTTGGTAGTTCAGGTGGGGCTGGGAGCATGTCCCGGGGCCAAGAAGGCAGCGGCATACCCTGGGCAGGATCAGTCCATCACAGAGAACATGTAATGCCTTACCTGCAATTTAGAGATGCCGGTTGGCCGAACTATGTGTCTTTGGACTGAAATAGCTGGAGGAAACTCGTGTGACACATAGAGAACAGTCCACACGCCCACAGAGGATACGAGCCCTCAATATGCTGAACACGCCTCACTAAAAATGATAATTATCCCTTCTTGACTGTTGTATGTTTTCTGGGAGACGTCACACGCGGAAACATGGGAGTTAATGTCGTTAAGCCTGTTATTTGTGCAGATGAGCAGGGAGACAGTGGAGCAAACCCACGACTGCCGAGAGCAGCCACTGCTGTGAGCTTAACATACCAGCAGGGAGCCAAACCCAAGCTCATGCTGGCAGATGGAGGAGGAACGTCCTCCTGCCGTGTCCCAGGCTCCTTTGCTTGTGGGTAGATTGATGTTATGGCAGAAAGATTCACTCCTTGCTCCTGGCTACTCCTGTGTGTTTTGGTGCATCTGTCTCTGCCCAGAGATATAGTGCCTCTGGGCTGTGACGGAATCCAGAAGGAGCCAATGCGCTGAGCTGTTGGAACCTCCCAGCTGCAGTGCCTGGGCTGATACCGGAGCTGGGGGTGATCCTGAAATTCGGCTAAATGTGGAAACCAGAGCTAATTAGCATGGCACTCCTTGGCATCGCATGCAGAGTGAAGAAAACAATTTCTCCCTCAATTACCATAATTAAGGCATAACTTTCATTTCACACAAGTGACTCCACACAGCTGCCCTTATCATTAATATGCAGATGAGCCTCCTCTGTGACAGTTATTTCTTTTCTTGTGCTCACCTTGGCATGCTGTTCTGACGCATTAACACTGCCGGCATCCACCCTCGGCCTTTGCAGAGTGGCGTCTTGCTACCATTGTGAGTCTTGTCCAATTTCCTGTATCATGTCATTACTGCAACCTCTGACTAAATTGAAAATGGCCTCATTTTTTCATTTCAATCTCTGCGCCATTAACTGGGAAAATAAAAGCCGACAGATTAAATTCCTTATTTAGACCCATATCTGCTGGATGATATCGGCCAAATCTGCAGCCTGCGGTGGATTCAGCCTTTGGCGCCCGGTGGGAGCCCTGGCAGGTCTGGGGGTGGGACTCCCACTCATCCAGGGCTGTACAGCATGGTCTTGGCACCTGACAGGACTGTCACCTTCTCCCCAGTGTCAGACCCCCCATCCAAAGCCACGATCCTGCTGCTGTTATAATACAAGCTGAATATTGATATTGTTGTAATGAACTGGAGAGGAGCGTCATAGAAGCCACATAGTGTGGCTGGACGCTTCGGCTCTGCCCCGGCGCCTTCGTTGTAACTCCCAGCTTGCGCAGAGGGTCACAGAGCCACTGCACACCCAAATCCATGTGACCAGACTGTTTCCAATACCTGTGTGTGTGAGACAACTGCCTTGAGGTGGCAACTGTAGTGCTGCCTTTCTTGCATCTGTCCTCCCGTCATTTTAGAGGAGCTTATGTGGTCGAGTGAGGTTGGCTTTGTGTATTGTCTTACCAGAGCATTAGATTTAGCAGTGCTTTTCTGGGGGGTGGGGGTGGGACAGAGATGGTGGGGTGCTGTAATGAAGGGGTTCTGAGGAACATTGCATCTACTGGAGAATTATTCTGTGACATTGTGTCAATGCAAGAAACGGAACTGAATCCCCTCTGAGCTTGCAGAGCTGGGTTTTTGTCTGTTTTTGTTTTTAGTGGCTGTGTGTGTGACAGGCCAGGATCTGTCTTAATGAACTTCACAGGTCATTAAGTCACAGTCGCAGCAAGATGTGCTTTGTTTCTGACAAGGGGTCTGGTGTTTTTCAATGAATAACAAAATGGTCCGAGAAGGTCTACGAAGAAGGTTAAATGCCCTGCTTTTGCTACTGATAATGTGGTTCTCTGTGGTGCTGCACATGGTCCTTACCGTGTTTGGTGTTGAGTCTCCATGCCCATCCTAGTCCTTTACATCTGCCTAAAGCTGTTTCTCCACCCCTCAGCTGCCGGACAAGCAACAGGAAGAGTCTCATAGTGACGTCAAGCACATCCCCCACCCTGCCCAGGCCGCACTCCCCACTTCATGGCCACACAGGTAAGCAGGATGACACTGATTACCTGCATCTCAGGACTGGTAGTTGCAGGCTGCCGGCATCTAGCAGTGATGATGTAAGGGGGGGGGGATGGACGTGGGCACCGAGATGTGGGTGATTGGGGAGCACTGAGAGCTCTGGACAGTAGGCTACCTTTTAAGGCTGTCTTAGGAGAGGCTATGTGATGCATTACAGATTAAATCGTATTCAAGGTTGGCATCAGTCCTGATAAATGTTGCGGCCCAGACAGGATATGGGGATGGTTCCAGAAAAGAGGATGTTGCGTCTTTGTGCTGTCCTGTATGGTGTATACTGCAAATACACTATGTTTAACACAGAAATCATGTAGTCATCTCACTCTGTCACTACTGCAACCACAGAAAGTGGGTGGAATGCTGAAATAGTCCAGTATATCATTAAAGCTGAAACCACACCAGTAGCAGTTCCAGTCTCATCTGTTCAACAGTAATAAAATGTCTGATAAGTTTCTATTCGGTATTGAAATACAGTACTGCTTCCTAGCGTTATTGAAACTAGGCTGTTGTTTTATTACTTTTCCATAGGGCCAGTCACTCGAGGGAAGAACAGGAAATTTGGTGTTTTATTAGAAATGGGTCTACTTACAATATTTACATATGTGCACTGATTCGTGAGAAACGTGTCAGTTTATGCAGTAATACTGTTGCTTTTTCTTCATTTTAAAATCATTAGTCTGTTGCAAATGCCGGAAACCTGTCGAACTAAATTTCTCATACCTGAGAATGCTTAGTATTATTGGAAAGGTGACATTTTTTTATTTTGGCTAATTGCTAATCATTGCGGAAATGTTTCAAATTTTGCAGAAAGGCAAGATCCTGCTCGTTTTGGGGCTGGCAGTGGGGTCCTAGTCGAAGGATGTGCTGTTTACTGGGCCTGTTCTGGGCATTGTGCCCTTCTGGATGGGGTGGGGGGGGTGTTTATCTGGCTATGTTTCAGATGGTGTGAGGTGGGAACTGTTTTGTTTCCTTGCTTACTGAGGTGTGTTTTTTTTCTTTTTTTTTTGGGGGGGGGGGGGGGTGGTGGTAATGAAACCTTACAGGCTTCCCAACACCTCTGTCAGCTGGTAGCACCTCACAGCCAATGCACCCCCCCACCCTTCCATGCAGTCCTGCATTTGGTTCCTTTTTTTTCTTCAGCAGCAATATTTAAAAGGACAGGTTGGAGTAAACGTGAGCATGTTCTATCCAAAGCAGCAGAACTTCATCCCTGTGTGGCTAGTGAGCACCCTACTGTACGTGTGTTTGGGGTTGTTGGGAATAACAACTGTGTGGGCTCCGGTCATCTCGGCTGGGACTGAACTGTTCCTTTCCTTTTTGTTTTAAATGGTCATACCATAGTAGCATGTTAATTCAGTGTCAGTTATTTCACATTTGTGACTTTAAAGAGTCACACATGGGTGGTTTTATAATAGAGGTACATCTCGCTTCACAGAAAACATGCACTGAAATTTACCTATGACCACACACTCTGCCAAAGTAATGAATTGTAATTCAAATAGATGTGTGTGAATGTGAATAACGCACCCTACCGATGTGCGTCTTATACTCACTGTGTGTAGTGCAGTTGGTCAGTTGTCATCTAGGCCAGATTAGCAAATCTTACTGCTCTAAGGGCCTGTTTGCGATGTCTGGGAGTCGGATCTTTTGTTTAGTTCCACCGGGTGATTATCCCTTCGTCAGCAAGCTTCTGCCCCATGCAGCACACGACCTGTCCCTGTGTTCATGGGGCTCTTTGGCGGGGGATGGGAGTCGCACGCCGAGTGTCACGGGTCTATAAGGCCTGTGAGCGCACACCGAGTGTCACGGGTCTGTAAGGCCTGTGAGCGCACACCGAGTGTCACGGGTCTGTAAGGCCTGTGAGCGC
>JABFEB020000033.1:17868899-17883391 GCA_019775895.2 Stomatorhinus ivindoensis
TACTCCCTGCGTGGATTACCTTACATTTATCTGTGTTAAATTTCATCTGCCAGGTATCAGCCCAGTCGCTAATTAAGATGGCTTGGTTGTAAATAATAAAGAAGTGTCATGGTGGAAATTGACTGTGGGGTTTTTATGCACCTCTGTCCTGTCTCTCCATCTGCTTGTTGAGTCCACAGTAGTGCTGTGTTTGTCTCCATAGACTTGGTGGCATGGTAGTGTGTAGGGGGGCTGAGTGCTCCACCTGCCCCCCGTGTAATCCCTCCCTCCCTCTCTGCCTCTCACAGTCGTCCTGTTCATCCCAGGAGAGGCTGCACCAGCTGCCCTTCCAGCCCACGGCCGACGAGCTGCACTTCCTCACCAAGCACTTCAGCTCTGAGAGCGTTACGGACGAAGAAGGCCGCCGCTCGCCCGCCCTGAGGCCACGTTCCCGGAGCCTCAGGTCAGACCCTGCCAATTGCTGCCTATACTCTACCCCATCACTGCACTGCACTGCACTGCACAACAGACTATTCTTGCACACCTATAGGTCTGACCATGCTTCTGCTATGTGTCAGTCATCAGGCCACACCCTCTGCTCTGACATCATGGCCCCATCCCTCATCCATAAAGACAACAGGCCTCTGTCATCATATGCCAAGCATGATGGCCAGCAGACGGCCCTCGACCTTTTAAACCTGCCCATTCCTTGCAGAATGGCCTCAGCCATCAAAGGTTACCTTTTTACTTTTGGGTCAGTTGGTGCTTTTGAATGACGTCTGTAGAACCGAAACAAAAGGCTGCTTCTTTAGCTTGTCAGTCATCAAACCATGACCCTTCAACCTTCATGATTCCTTTCAACCTTTGTCTGACAGTCAAAACTCTAAATTATGGACTCAAAAAAAAGTCTTTGCCTGAACAAATGTCATCTTTGCCTCTCCAAGGTGGAGATTTAGCTTTTCATTTGCCTTGATTATGTCCGGTGCAAAAAGCAATGAATACGTTTTGTGTCTGTTATTGGTACGTGTCCTTTCTTGAACTAAATAGAAATAAGTTTGAGTGGGTAACAGTAAATGGTTTTCACCATGGCCGTCTGGATGAGGCCAGTGCCAGTCCAGCCTAAGTAGCCTTGGGTCTGAGAATGAGAACTATTAAATGGGTGAAGTAGGAGGACATTACCATATTTACCGAGCGCGGCACATTAGTCAACATCACAAAGTGGAATTATTCATGTTCTCCTGTGAGAGGGGAGCAGATGGGGACAGGAGAGGGAGCCCAAACACTAATTAGAATTATGAAAATGAAGGTTGGAGAGGGTGCTTTCTGTGCCCTCGTATCACTCGTCATGGACGCGGCTGGGAGTCACGCTCTTTTGGTTGTTCGCTCTTTGCCGGCACGCCGTTCTAGCGAGCGACTAGGATGCTGTCACGACCTCCTGCAGTGGCTGTTCATTAACAGCCTTTAAAGGTCTCACCGTTGAGAGACCTACCCCCGACCACCCCCCCCCCTCCCCATGGCATGATGTGTGCCAGTGTTTTCTGTACTGCTTCACTACTTTCTGTATAGCCCCATCTGCGGGTTGTGGGAGTTAAATTTCTTCCCTGCAGTCTGTGTGGGCCTCCACCTGGGCTGAAGGCTTTTCCTGTTCGCAGTCTGGGAGAGACACAGATTGGCGTCTTTGTCAATAATGAGTTCCTCAGTCAGTCCTCACTGTGCCGACCCCCCCAACCAGCTGCTTTGGGGTCTGCTCCCAAAGTTAATTGTCCATTCTGCTGCTCCTAGCAAAGGCCTGGGACGAGACCTCCACGCCAGCTAGCTTCCTTGTTGTGGTCAATTAGGCCTGTAATTTCCCCAGGTGTCCACCTTCTATGGTGGAGGTTCGAATGGCATGTGAAAGATCGCCCTGGTATTCACTGGGCAGCCAGCCAAAGTGGCATCTCCTAGATTCACTTGTTTTTATTCTCTTAGCTAGTTATTGTGGTGTTTGTCTGCTGTTGGCTTCTGTGTCGCACACGCTTCCTCACTCACGCTTACTCACTCCCCTAGTGAGCAATCACAGGCAGAATATGTACTCAGACTAAGCTTTGCCTTACTGATCCCATCTGCACTGTGAACAGGATAGGGAGATTTTATTTAAATAAACTGGGTTCTGGTCCATAAATATGTTTGTGTCAGATGTTATGTCAAATAATGTTGTGACAGATTTTCTAGCTATCGTTCAGGTACTTGCAGTATATTTCATTTTTAATATTTTATTATGAATGTATGCATGTGTAAAAATATGTATGCATATAATGAATAAAAACACAATTTGTAACTCGTCCAGATACAAAAAAATAAACCCTAACATAACATTCCTTTGCCTCCCTGTTAGCATTACTGTTTGTGCACAAGCAGTTAGTTTGGTAATTGAATTGAGAACAGAACGCCTACTGTTTTTCTGCACCCAGCCTCCTGTCATTCTGCATTAAGCTCACTTTAGCCTTGGACGACGAGCCGTGGTCTGTCTCCATGGATACGCATGGGACCAGCAAAGTTGACATAGTCTTTCCTCAATCAATTAAGCGGGTAATTGCTTTGGCGGGCTGTTGGCGATGACCTAATGCATTACCTCATGTGGCGGTCGTGTGCGGTGTGAGTCACGCAGCAAATGCGGTTCATCATTCTCCCCAGATCACGGAAAGGCCCGTCCTGCGGTTTTATAGCCGCACGCTATCGTTCTTTGTTCTGGCTGCTTGATGTGAGAAATGGCTCAGGCCCGATGCCTTTTTGTTCACACCTTACATTCATACTCTGATGCGTAGTTGTGTAAAGCAGGAGCTGAAGTCTCACCTCGCCAAGACAGACCTGTTCTCCTAGCCTCCTGAGTCTCCAGCCGCTAGCTGCTCTCCAAAGGTCTTAGTCTCACTAGGAGAAAATCCCCAGCTACCAGGTCCCATGTGGTTGCGTGTAACTGAACAGTGAATGATCTTCCTTAGGTCACGGGTTTCATATGTTCTTATGTGGGAGAAACCTGCCCTCACAGTAGAGGAGCTCTGGTGTTGCATGTCATCTCTGAGCTGTGGTCCGGTTTGTCGCCTGGCAGCTGGCAGACATGCGGTGGGTCTCTCGGTGCTCACTGACCTGTCTGTGCTCTGTTACAGTCCTGGCCGGTCACCCATCTCCTTTGACCACGAGATCGTCATGATGAACCATGTGTACAAGGAGCGGTTCCCCAAGGTGAGCGCAGCTATGGTTCTGCTGTCTCGTATCATTGAAGAACCACACAGCTTCTTATGGCACAGTTTAAAAGAGCAAGGTCCAGGGTGGGGGATTTATAGGAATGCTGCATCCAGTGCAGTGAAGTTTGCAAAGCATACCTCACAACCAGTAGGCTTCATAAAGCTGGCCATTGTTGATCCAGCACTGTCTGCCTCTACTCTGCAGGCTACCGCTCAGATGGAGGACCGCCTGGCGGATTTCCTATCATCTTCCGCCCCGGGAAAGGTGGAGCCCCTGGCCGATGGCGTGTTGAGCTTCATTCACCACCAGGTGATAGAGCTGACGCGAGACTGCCTGGACAAGTCCCGCGAGGGCCTCATCACCTCCCGTTACTTCTACGAGCTGCAGGAGAACCTGGAAAAGCTGCTGCAGGATGTGAGTGTGTGAAACTTCATTTTTTTTGTTTTACTTTTTGTTTACTTCTCTTCATTTGTTTACCTTTTATTTGGATATGTTAAGCTGTGCTGTAGGTTCTGACGTCCCAGTCGTATTTATATTTAATGGTGTAACCTGTGAAATTCACTTGTGTTTAAAGCCTTTGGAATTAAATGACACTTGATGTGTTTTGTATTATTTGATTGCTGATGAGAAGGGGCTTTTCGTGCACCCGATTGGTGCAGTAGGGGTGGAGGGAGGGAATTGTGCTGCTGGATGTTAGCATCCCATCTCTGGGAAGCGGCATCATTTGCTCCATGACACCCAACTTGCTGATCAGATCATCCAGCTTCAGGTCCGTGGACCTTGTATCAGATAAGGTGGGGGGATTGTCCTGATTTTAATTTCACGCCCCAGTGCCCCGCGCCAGTGACGGATGTTTTTTGTGACGACCTGGAGTGAGTGGTGGGGGCCGTGTTAGGTGGGGGGAGGGGGCGGAGAGAACAGCGCACTCGCTGATTGGCTGATTGGTCGCTCAGATGCTCTCCTAGCATCTGTACCCTCCGTGTGCTCAGAGCCCCAGTTCGGCCGCACAGCACGCCGTCTGGCATGCAGCGAAAGCACGGTGAGGTCGTAAGGCAGCAGTGACATCACCTGTGGCCTGCTAATTGGCTGGCGCGTTTCGGCCGCCAGCATTATAAAACGCAGTGTGGATCCAGTGGCTGCCTGACGTGGCCTGCTGGAAGATGTCCTGCCTCTCCTGGCAGAGGAAGGCGGAGGAAGAGGAGTTTTTGCGTTTGGCGCTGAACAGTTGCAGGTGGAGCGCTGTGGGAGTGGATGCTCAAGCAGTTGAGTTGTTTTCCTTTTATTACCACGGTAACCAGCCCAGGTGTTCACAGGTCCTCGTGGCTCTTTGGACCGGATCAGGTAACATCGTTCTGGGACTGTCAGTTGTGTACGGTAATAGGAAAGGCCAACCTAGAGGTTGCATGTCCTTCAGATTCTCATTTGATTGTTTAAAGTTTTTTCTGTCTGTTCTGATTTTAAAGTTCTGAGTCCTGTTTCACGAATCAGGATTTCTTGCTTAGCTTAACTTGTTGGTTTTTAGGTGCCCCAGTTTAAATGGACTTTATCTTAGTTCACTTTCATTTAGCCCGGACTACCTTAAATTTGACAAGTTATCTGGACAAGCAAAAAATCCCGTTTTGTGAAACAAGCCCTAGGTGACCAACAAGATTTTAATTTTATTTTAAAAAATGTTTATGGTCCATTTTTAACATGCTGATGTTCTCCAAGTTCAAGTGGGTCTCTTGTCCATTGTCTCCTGACCCATCGCTCATTGTAGCAGCCTCAGCTGACCCTGTATCAATGACCGTCTCCTCTATCTGACCTATCCATTGCTAAAACATACTGCTACGCTTGTGAGTGTCATCCTCCTGGGTCCCTCTTATCTCTTCTACGTAACCCTGGCAGCGCCCGATCAAAGTTCTAGCACGTTCCTGCCACAGAATACCGACTCAGCAGGTGCGACGGGTGGAAACCACTCAATTATCCACGGACGGGAGTGTCCCGCAGCCGGCTATTACTCACAGAGGACCAGGGTCTACCTTCTTTTGGCTTCTCTGTGGGTCTCATTACCCCTATCAATTATTCACGGGCTGGTTAGGACCCTAAGGCGTCACCGTCACTCACCGATGTTTCTATTAACACGTCTGGCTTCTGCAGGCATCATTTATCCACCGGTGGAGCTGATGCGTTTTTCACACGGCCGTGTGTTTACACAGCTCTTTATTTGGCTTACATCCCTGGTGATGCTGTAGTCACAGCAACAAGGCTTCTTGTTGGATCAACATAAGCTAGGCATCTTCTAAAGATTTATCAACACCATGGAACCTCAGCATGTATTAAAACAACTATGTGATGTATAGTACTTGGCTGTCCTGTGCTCCTGTTGGACACTAAGGCACCATACCATGTAGGGAAGACTGCTTAACACTCAAACCCTCTCCGAACAGGCTCACGAGCGATCAGAAAGTGCGGAAGTGACCTTCGTCACCCAGCTGGTGAAGAAGCTGATGATCATCATCGCCCGGCCTGCACGCCTACTGGAGTGTTTGGTGAGGGCTGATCTGTCGGAGGTGGTGGGGGGGGGAGTATTGTTTCCATGTCTGGTGGTAAATATCCATTTCTTTCTTTCGTCCAATGCATTAAACAAGGGTATCATTCATTCATTGTTATTTATTAATCATGTGTTCATGGATCATTTTGCGTACGGTAATACTGTGATATTTTTTATTCAGTCAGTAGGATACAACTTTGTATCCTTAATAATATTTCATAATATTATAATAATATTTCAGGGTGTTCAGGCTGTAACTGTATTGCAGCTTTACTATAGCATCTACTTTCCTGAGACGCAGCCCTTCAGCAGGCCTTCCGTCAAACCTGAATCTATTTTCGCTCTAGTCTTCGGGGGATTCTGGGTCCTGCGTTTGTAGTTTCATATACCCATACGCTTCGCCTCTAGAGTGCTATGACCCCCCAACCCCACCATAACAACAAGGCAGAGGCAGCACATGCAGAGGAATGAGGCTGGCTGACTGCCTCTGTCTGTGCCGCATTAAAAAGGCATCATCTTGCAGTGATCTGAGCCCCAAGGTTGATGAATTACCACGTCTGGCCCTGATATGGGGCCTTAGTACTAGCTTTTGCTGCATCCTAGCTGTTTCGCTGTTAGGTGCTACCACTGCTCTGTTAAATATATTCCCTCTCCCTTTCCTTCAGGAGTTTGACCCGGAGGAGTTTTACCACCTGCTGGAAGCTGCTGAAGGCCATGCCAAAGAGGGCCAGGGCATCAAGTCAGACATCCCCCGCTACATCATCAGCCAGCTGGGCCTCACCAGGGATCCCCTGGAGGGTGAGAGTCTGCGATTGCGCTGCCGACGCACTCTATGCTTTGCTGGCCTCGCATCTCAGTGCTGTTTATGGTTCATTAGGGGCTTATTTCGAGCGACAGTCGTAATAAGTCATCGTAGATCGATCTTCCGCATCTGCATTGAGTATATTTGAAAATGCTGGGTTTCCTGTACTGGGTTTATTTTTAGGCACAAATTTTCCAGATTTATATACAGTTACTAATTAAAATGATCACAGTGTAGTTGGCGCACTGGAAATCACACCTTAAATCATCAGGGATTCACAGAAGCCTGGCAGATGTTCAAGGCCAAACTGCATTATTCAGAAGGTATTTTACATCTCAGGCTCTAAAACTAAACACAGATGAATAACTGCTTGTCAGTCATCTTCTCCACGGAGATAGCGTAAATACCATTGCCATCGATCCTTTCTACCCAGCCTGTCCTTTTCCTCCCTTAATTCTTACAGAAATGGCCCAGCTGAGCAGCTATGACAGTGGTAACCCAGACACTCCTGAGACGGACGACTCCACGGAGGTGAGTCACGTGTGCTTAGGCCGCGTATCTTTGGCTGCTGGTCTTGGTTGTCATTCGCCCTTCCTCTGCCCCGGCTGCCTCCCAGAATCGTGGTGCGGTGGTACAGCCGCAGCCCAAAATGAAGACCCCATGTGAAGAAGACTTTGAGAACATTAAGCTCATCAGCAACGGGGCATATGGGTAAAGGATCCTTTTTACTGATAAAGTGGACTGTTTATTTCCTGGTTATAGCAGTCTATGGATGCCAAGACCTCCAGCGCTGAGCTACCCTTCAGTTTTCTGTTCTCTTGGCGCTCTTCAGGGCTGTCTTCTTGGTGCGACACAAAGAGACACGCCAGCGCTTCGCCATGAAGAAGATCAACAAGCAGAACCTGATCCTGAGGAACCAGATCCAGCAGGCCTTCGTGGAGCGGGACATCCTGACCTTTGCCGAGAACCCCTTCGTGGTCAGCATGTTCTGCTCCTTCGAGACACGCCGGCACCTCTGCATGGTCATGGAGTATGTTGAAGGTGTGTCTTGACCCCATCGTGCACTGTTGGTCCTGATTCCGGATTACACTGGATTTATGAAAAGAGCCTTCTTGGGTTGTGGGCCAAGGGTATAGAGGTGATGACCTTGATCTGGCTGTCCTACAGGGGGAGACTGTGCTACACTGCTGAAGAACATCGGGGCGCTCCCTGTAGACATGGCCAGGATGTACTTCGCCGAGACGGTCCTAGCACTGGAGTACCTGCACAACTATGGGATCGTGCACAGAGACCTAAAGCCCGACAAGTGAGCAGCGACAGGGTCCCTCACCGCGCAATCTGCCTTGGTCCTTTCTTTGACGCAGGCCTAGCTCAGCTTCCTGTAGGACGTCTGCTGCTTATCCAAAAACCCTGTGATTGACAGAATGACAGAACACCACAGACATTGTCAAAAAAAAACAAATCCTGCAAGCTGGACATATTCCGATCTAAGAAACAGTATGTAAATAAAAAACTGTTTGCGTATTTTGTCTGCCTGTCTGACTACACTAAAATGAGCAGATTGGGAGAGAGAACCAGTAAGAGTTAACCTCGCATTCAGTATATTGTTCTTTAAGCAATCATACGTGTTCAGATTAACTGTTACTGAGCATTCACAGTTTCCAGAGAAATGGTCTGCATTCCTTAATTATGTGAGGACTTTTTGATCACGGCCTGTCCGGTGAAGCCACCTTTTGCGATTGGCTGAATAGCTTCTGTAGAATAGTGTCTATAAGCTTCGTCTTCTGGATTGTGCTCCACAGTCTCCTGATTACCTCGCTGGGACACATCAAGCTGACCGATTTTGGGCTGTCCAAGATCGGCCTCATGAGTCTCACCACCAACCTGTACGAGGGGCATATCGAGAAGGACGCTCGTGAGTTTCTGGACAAGCAGGTGAGGCCCCGGCCCAGTCCTGGAGTATCCTGTGCCGTTGGGGCGGCGTCCTCCCTAACACGTCGCCTGCCGGCAGGTGTGTGGGACCCCCGAGTACATAGCCCCGGAAGTGATCCTCCGACAGGGCTACGGCAAGCCGGTGGATTGGTGGGCCATGGGTGTCATCCTCTATGAGTTCCTGGTGGGCTGCGCGCCCTTCTTCGGGGACACGCCCGAGGAGCTCTTCGGACAGGTCATCAGCGGTCAGTATCGGGCAAAGGGAACCTCCGGGATCGTCAGTGACTGGCATGGCTCATACGAGCACTGCATAGACGTAGATGTACCTGTCCCTTAGATGAGATCATCTGGCCAGAGGAGGAAGAGGCCTTGCCGTCAGACGCCCAGGACCTCATCTCCAAGCTGCTGCATCAGAATCCCTTGGAGCGTCTGGGGACAGGTAGAGTGGGGCTCCGGGTCCTTCATCTCCACACACCCCCCCCCCCCCCTCCGCCGGTGACCTTTCTTTGTAAATGTCTCCTCCATCTGTGCTCTCGGCAGGTGGAGCCTTCGAGGTGAAGCAGCACCGCTTCTTCTCGGACCTGGACTGGAACAGCCTTCTGAGGCAGAAGGCTGAGTTCATCCCCCAGTTGGAATCGGAGGACGATACCAGCTACTTTGACAGTGAGCCGCTGTGAACTTTAACCCCGGGGGGAGGGGGCTGTGTGGTTAATGACCTGCAGCTATGTACGTGCGAAAGGTAGAAACTTAACATTCGCCATGCTAAACGGACCCTGAGCCAATAACGCGTAGGTGGTATACACGTCTGCATGGCAGGTCGACTAAGAGCCTTTTTCTCTCTCGTGCAGCCCGATCCGACCGGTATCATCATGTGGACTCCGAGGAGGAGGACGACACCAATGACGACGAGCACCTGGAGATCCGCCAGTTCTCCTCTTGTTCTCCTCGCTTTAGCAAGGTCCGCTTTACCCTTCCCTGGCCTGACCTGACCCTCCACTAGCCTCAGCAAACAGCAGCGACCAAACTCTTGTGTGTTTAAAGCAGCTGGAGACCAGGGTGCTGAACATGGCCTGACCTGCTCAGCCCACTGCCATTCTGGCCCTGGTTCCTGTCCTGCTTTTTCGGTGTCCCCTCATCTCCGGGGCTGAATTGTACCCCCCTTCTGCTGTCCTTCAGGTGTACAGCAGCATGGAGCGCCTCTCGCTCCACGAGGAGAAGAGGACGCCTCCCCCCACCAAACGCAGCCTGAGCGAGGAGGGTGGGGACCGAATCGACAGCCTGGGTGGCCTCAAGTCACGTGACCGCAGCTGGATGGTCGGATCCCCAGAAATGTGAGCGTGACGGTCATCCGTCAGACTGGGTCTGCTGCTCGTGCGGTGGAGTTGGGGTGTAACTCGGCCTGCCTGACAGACAGATTGGGGGAGGGTCATTTGCAGCCAGACACACACTAATGGGCTGAATCAGGGTGATTATGATCTCTTCTGTAATTCTGCCGTAAACAGCAGTAGGTGTATTTTATATGTGAGTAGACTCTGGTAGTTTAAGTTGTGACTGGACTGTTTGGTCTGAACAGTAACACCATGTTGTCTAGTCATGTGCTGTGAGTCAGTGAGCAGTTTTTGTACGCAAAACCCCATATTCTGCAACTTTTGAATGAAATGTAAAACTGTGCTTAATGCATGCTCTCCTTTCATATATATATTTAAAAAGACACTAAAATAAGACTCCAGCCTAAGCCCATAGTCCAGTGTTCTGTTATTCCAAAGTACTGGTTACTCACAGTTAGAGCTGGGTGGTCTGACCAAAAATTTATACCACTTGTATACGATTTAGATCGGTTTCATGGTATACAACGGTAGTGGTTTTTTTGTAGTGGTGCTTTGTGAAGTGTGGAGAATGAGGCAAAAACCCCACTGTTGATATCAATAATTGTGAAAATAAGTATTTAATCAGGTCATTTTTAATATCAATCAGTATCTGAGAATAGATTTTTTTTGACAACCCCTGTGTCTCATTTTCATCTCCAGCGTCAGCGCTATCTTCCCTTTCTGATCCTTCGTGGTACATTTTTAGCGGAACAGCAATGAAAATGGTCTCCCTTAAACAGTTTCCAGCTGCTCCGCTTTCCGAACACTGTTGGCTATTTAAACCGGTATTGTGCTATGTGGAAAATTCATGTCGTAACACATTAAAAAAAAAATGGTTTTCAGTATGAACCAGTATTCCGCCCAACAGCTTTTCACAGTACGTGCACACATATGTTGCAGCCTGCGGAAGCGGTTGTCTGTGTCGGAGTCCTCGCATACGGAGAGCGACTCCAGCCCCCCGCTGACGGTGCGCCGGCGCTGCTGTTCGGCGATCATCGAGATGCCTCGCTTCGCCATCTCCACCGAGGACGAGACTGCCGTTACCCGCAGGAGCCCCTCGCTGCTGCCGCAGACCCCAGCTCGCGGGCCCCGGGGCGAGGAGCTGCCCCTGTCCATCCCGGAGCTGCCCTTGGAGAGGGAGCTGAAGCTGGATGAGTCACCCACCACCCCGGGTTCCGCTGGCAGCCAGCTGAGCAGGGCCACTCTCACCCGTGAGTCCCGCCTCGGTCACCTCGCAAAGCCCGGCTTCCGGTACTGGTCCGTAACTGCAGGGCTTTCAGTGCCCTGCCCATGGTACTTCCAACTCCGGCCTTAACCTGCGAGCTTCAGGAATACATCCTCTCCTCGTTTATCGACTAGGTCATTAAGTGAAATGGTTGCTAAGTGAAGATCTCGGTAGCGTGCTGCTTATGGCTTTACTCCCACCTTTCCTACTCTGTGTCTTTTACCGTTCATTATGTGGACATTTTTAACATTTGGTACTTTCCACTTCAAAGATCTTTCACACTGCGCCCTGGGTTGAAATTTGGTCATGAACACACATGTTGGTCAGAAAGAATTTATTACCGTCATGTCTGTAAACAGTCATTAACTGAGGAAGTTGCTGAACGAGGAATATAGCAGGAGTTACCGTGACCCTAGACTCTGTACGTGGGTACAGTAGAGCCTTGTTGACTCCACCTTCCTCTGTCACAGCGGGCAGCTCAAGTGACGTGTGGGACCGGTCGTCTCCACGTGGCCCCTCCACAGAGGGAGTGGACAGCTCCACCCCCAGGGCCATCAGCGACCTGGCTGCCCGCCGTGCCCGCCACCGGCTGCTGTCAGGAGAGTCCCTGGAGAAGCACACCTCCCGTCCCCTGAACAAGGTCATCAAGTCGGCCTCGGCCACCACGCTCTCGCTGCTCATCCCCGCAGGTGTGTAGGGGCGGGGAATCGGCCGCTGGCCCGTGGACCTCTCTGTGAATGGCCTTTACCCAGATTTAACTGCATTTAAGTGGCTCCTGGAGCCGCAGCCTCTGGCTGAGCTTCCCTGTCATTACAGATCAGCTGTGGTATTTTTGTTGAAAACACAGCAGGTAGCTGTTTAGCAGGGTGGGGGGGTTGACTCTGGGACTCCACATGCTGTAAGTGGTGCTGTTAGTTACCACAGTATGACTGTGGTTTGTCTGAACTGGCCTTGGATACACAACATTTAACGTGACCTGGTTTCCGTTCGCCCCACCAACAGAGCACCACGTCGCCTCTCCATTGGCCAGCCCCATGTCGCCACGCTCGCTCTCCTCCAACCCCTCGTCGAGGGACTCCTCCCCCAGCCGCGACCTCTCTCCCGCCGTGTGCAACACCAAGCCCGCCATCGTCATCCACCGCTCCGGCAAGAAGTATGGCTTTACCCTGCGCGCCATCCGCGTCTACATGGGCGACACAGACATCTACACCGTGCACCACATGGTCTGGGTGAGTGCAAAGAGGGCTCAAGGACATCCTGCAGTATCTGCTGCAGAACTGGCCTGAACAGATGTCCCAAGAACAGTGTTTCCCAATCTGGTCCTCGGGGAGCCAAAGCCGGTCCACGTTTTTGCTCTGTCCAAACTCAGAGGGAACAAAAATGTGGTCTGTCTGGTAGGGACCTCAGAGGGAGCAAAAACATGAACTGCCTGTGGGTTCCCAAGGAGAGGAATGGGAAATACTGCTCTACAAGTGAGGGTCAGTTTCCCTGCGTGAAGACAGGCGCTTCTCTGTGAGTCTGTGCAAGTTAAGGTGGCTGTATATTTCAAACTATGTCTAGGCAAAACGAAATCAAACACGTTGGTGACAACAATGTGTTGCGTACATAAAATGCTGCTGCCACCTTGTTCATTCTAGATCACGACACAACCCTAGATGGTGCAGAATGTTTTCCATGTAGCAGACCCACATACAGAGCACAAATAAGTGTATTGTGCTGATTGCACAAGTCATTTTAATAAAGGAGATGATGGCTCTTTTAATACGGAAATTGCTCTGTTTATTAACAACTACTATTTGTTTAATACTCAAGTGGCACAGACCAACCCCATTTTATGTCAGCCAGTTGTGGACACTGGGTGGGTTCAGAACAAATGAAGAAGTTGCCTTGGAGGCCTTGCAGAGTCCGTGTGCGGAATTGGTGATTCCACATAATACAAAGTTGTATTAGCAGAACGACGTTGATCCTCTTAATTTAGTTTGCGGTATATGACCAGCTTTACCCTGCTAGAAGACAGCTCCACCATGTGTCAGTTACCCTGTGAGGTGACGACGACTCCTCTGAGTCTGTCGGTTTCCCCTTGAGATGATGTCTTTAGTTGGGGGGTTACTTTGGCATTATGGAACAGGGGCACTGTGGCCCCAACCATCTTCATAGGCTTAATTTGGTGGAAAGCTAGATTTTCAGGCTCAGCACAGACAGAGGAGTTATTATTCTGCATTAGCACCACTGTGACCTCCTCTGACCTCTTCTCTACCCATGCTGCCAACTCGTCTCCCTCCTGTTTTAAATCTGACAGGTTTACACTAATTCCTATGCATCATAAGTGGAATGTGCTTATGGTTTGCTAGAGATAATATTTGTGGGAGATTAAACAGTTCCCTGTCAGTGCTGGGGAGGCTTTGGTCCCTTTGTCTTCCCCAGCCCAAGCCGGTCATACCCATGGATTTATCCTCATGCGATGCTAATGCTCTTTACGGTGCCCTGTGCATTATTTTTAAAAGACATTTAGTTAAAAAACTGAAAATTTGAACATTTCAGATCATAAAAAGTAAAAATTTTGACTACTAAAGACAAAGTAGTTTAGTAGTGTGCTGTCTGCAATGGTGAGGGGATCCAATCTCACAGTATCTCCTCCTGCCCTCGGCGGGTGTCAGCATGTGGAGGATGGTGGTCCCGCCCACGAGGCTGGCCTGAGGGAGAGGGATCTCATCACACACGTCAACGGGGAGCCCGTGCACGGCCTGGTGCACACCGAGGTGGTGGAGCTGATCCTTAAGGTACGAACACTGGCTCACACTCCGTTTTCTGTCCTTGATAACACTCTGAGCATCCTGCCTCAATCCTCTATCTTCTCTCCCTCGCACTACCAGAGTGGCAACAAGGTCTCCATCTCTGCCACGCCCTTCGAGAACACCTCCATTAAGGTGGGACCTGCCCGCAAGGCCAGCCGTAAAGCCAAGATGGCACGCCGCAACAAGAAGACCAAGACTAAGGAGAGTCAGGACAGGTGATCCTCCCACTCTTCAATCGATCAATCCATCAACATTTATTTGTATAGCACTTTACAGCAACCTAGGTTGCACCAAAGTGCTTCACAGCACTATAAAAACAATAAAATAAGTGGCAAAAAAAGAATGGAAAATATATAAAGAATGAAAAATATATGAAGTCATTGTGTTAGTCATTGTGAGCCACAGTGTGCTGCTAGTGCATCATGTGACCTCGAATGTTTGACGTGTTTCAGCACCAAGAAGCGGACGTCACTGTTCCGTCGCATCACCAAGCAGGCCTCGCTCCTGCACACCAGCCGCAGCCTGTCCTCCCTGAACCGCTCACTGTCGTCCGGGGAGAGTGTCCCCGGCTCCCCCACACACAACCTGTCCCCCCGTTCGCCCACGCAGGGCTACCGCTCAACACCGGACTCTGCGC